>BQNB010101547.1:0-20644 GCA_026074375.1 Tanacetum coccineum | reverse complement strand
TTTAAATTAGTTAAGCGTAGGTCTTTCTAATTTAGGAAAGTAATTTATGAAATAAAATTTATAAATAGTAAGTTTATAACTAACTTTTATTTAAAACGTTTACTAAATTAATAAAGGGTTTTTATAAAAATATCAAAATAAGAGTAAATATATATTTAATAATAATTAAAAAAAATAAAAAAATATAAATATAGGGGCCGGTTTTAATAGTAAAAAAAGGAACAAAAAGAGTTTAAGTAGGAAACAAATTAGTATTAGATAAGGATTAGGAATTAGGTATAGCCTATAAATACAAAATATAATCCTCCCCTCCCCTTGTTATTTGTTTGACCGAATCCCCTAGAAGAAGAAAAAAAATATTTTTTTTGATCAAGAATTAAGTGTGTTGATTCAAGTGTAATCGGTTAAAGGTATGATCTTCAATCCCGTTCTTGTTTAATTCTTCTGATATTAGTAACACTAATTGGTGGAATTAGGGTTTCATTAAAATTCAGTAAACATGTTAAGATGATCATTAATAATCAATTAGGATGTAATTAATAGTGTTTGGATGCGTTTGATTAGGTTTAGTTGTTGTTAAATTTGGAATTGAAACTGGGTAGATTTTTAGGTCATCTTGTAAGTGTCATAACTTGGTCATAGAAATAGCTTTTATTAATTTTCTTGAGCCTAAAAATAACTACAGAGAGTCTACTTTCCAACCCTATTAGTTTCATGAATTAAAAGTGAGTAAAAGTCAGTCAAAATAATTTTACAAGATTCGTGGCCAAATCTGAGTTTTTGGGACAGATTCTGGTTTGTGTTTGTGAGGTCAAAAACCATATCAAAACGTCTTTTTAATTGATGGAATTGCTACTATAACAAGTTCATGATGTTTATGATTTTCTAAAATTTTTGTAAAATTTTCCTAAGTGTTTAATGGGTCTGATCAAGATAAACTTTTTGATAGTCAAATCAGATTCGAATTTAAGTACTTTGTGATGTTGAATTTTTATAAAATAGTTAGGCTCAATATTATTTTTTCTAAAAAATCATAGTAGTTCATAACCCATTGGGAAGGTAGGGAATGAAGGGGAGAAAGCTAATTAGATGATTTAGTATTTTATTTGTAGTCATGAAGTGACTACAAAATTCTGCTAAAAATCTAGAAAACTCGAATAAGGAATTTAGGAGTATTAGGGAAGTATGATAAAGGGTTATAAACATAACATAAACATGGTAGTCCATCAATTAATTGTTACATCGTCTTGGGCATTTAGCCTAATCGCGTGTAACACGTATTTTATTTGTGTTTAGTTAATTGCGAGGAATTTGTGATGTAGCTGTGCATCAGATGAGTTTCATAGTCATGTTTTTTCGTTTTTATATTGGAATGGAAATGATGCAAATGTTTTGAAATGTTTCATTGCTGTGATTATGTGTTTTAAATGTGTATGTACATTATATGACTATTATATGACTATGTGATACATGTAGATATTGATTGGGATCGGATGAGTACGCCTACTCAATGTGATTTGTGGTATTGATTTGGGATCGGATGAGTACGCCTACTCAGTGTTGGTTATGGTACCAAGAGATCGGATGGGTATGCTTACTGAGTGTGTGAATATGTTTGTGTGGTACATTCTGGGTGAGCTTGGTTGCTTATAGTGCTAGCTATTCTAAGCCCGAATGTGTATTTAATTGATTGAATGTATTGATATGATTTTGTTGCATGCTAGCATAGGTTTATGATAGTTCATTATTTTCTAGCCTTGTTTTGTAAATCACAATATGAGTTTAGTTATGTGTCTAAAACCTATGACTCTCACCAACATATTTGTTGACGTTTTAAGCATCATCTGTCACACCCCCAAACGGGGCCTGGACGGAATACGTGTCCGAGGGCGTGACGTCATCATATTTCTAACATAAGGCACGAGAGAACGACCACTAATGGACGTTTTGAAAATCATAACTCGTTTCATTGTTTAAAAATAGACAAGTTTTACAAGAATTAAAAGAATTTTAAACATTTGCGGAAGCGTAAGAAAAATATAGCAGAAGCATAAATTGGTTTTCAAAAGACAACGAGTATGAATGAGAAATAAAATCTTGATAAAGGGTATCATATTGCACGTAGACTCCACATAGCACGTCAAGAAGTCCAAAGCTAATCACCTGAGAAAAACATGCTAAAAACGGTCAACATAAAGTTGAGTGAATTCATAGGTTTAAGTAAAACATTTACGATGATAAAAAATGTTTAGTGAATCCAGCTTCACTCAAAGTATTATGAAAAGTATTTAGTAATTTGAAACGTTCAACAAAAGCAGTGTGGACCACAAGATTTCAAAATGTATGTGACAATCTTAGCAGTTTACGACTTCACATACAAAAGACATGAGACAGTTATAACAAATACAACTTCACATGAAAAGTATTTACTGTTGCACTAAGCTCATGACACCGAAGCTCAATTTAAAAGGAAGCATTTTATATGCCAAATAGAATTACTCGCCCTAAAGGTATCTGACCAAGATCACCTATTGACAATCCGACATGGTATATATCCGTTTGTTCGGACCTCCGAAACTAGTAAGCGCTACTTACCCGGATAGGGATAATCAGTCCCAATAGATCTATTTATAACACTCACGCTCACTTAACCAGTACGGTCGGTTAAGAAATTAACGGTTCATGATAGTTCGGGCATTAGTGGTCTATTCGTAACTTAGGCAACACGTAACAGGGAAAGTAGATCAAGATACTTGTGTCCATAGTAAAATCAACCAATGTATTTCCAAAAGAAAGACTTTAAGTAATTTCATCCATAAGTAAAACAAAGTGTGATATCAATCATGTAATCGAGTTTGCAAACGAACATTTATAAGAGTTTGAAATCATTAGAGTAAATAAGTTTGTAAACGAGCATGTTCTCACCCCAAAAGATAATAAAACATTTATTCAAAACGAGTAAAAATGTGGGGCTATGAACTCACCTTGATGTTGCAGAACAATTGGCAGAAATGCAAATATTAAGCACATCATAAACGGAAAACGGAATGGCTCGACCAAGAAGATGCAGCTTAACTTAACGGCTAAGTCCCACTACTTTATGATGATGAATTGGGGTTTTCCGATGGATGAGAACATCAACGCGACACGTTAATAAAGGATTTGGATTTCAAGTTGTAAGAGTTTGGTGGTCGGTTAAATAAAATAAATAGAAAGGCAAACGCAAAGTATGTAATATATTCCGTATATATTACATATGAAAAAGAAACAATTATATAATTCATATGGGGAATTATATAATAATGACAAACAACCAAAAGAATAAGTCGCAATATATAATACTTTACAAGTATTATATAAGAAACGCAAGAAAAATAATTGAAACAAAATAATTCGACACGTTTTCGGAAATCACCAATTAAATTAATAAAACGTTCTTGTATAAAAGTAAACACACGTTTTAAAGTTTCGAATTAGATAAATGATATTTTTAAAGTTTTCTACAAAAGTTACGATTTTGTCTTTTAGTCGGGAATTTATAAAATAATATTTTATAAATTAGTATTTCATTTCCTTGACGGTTTGTAACCAAAATAGTTGTCTCATTTGTAAAAGTAGGGTTTTCGTTTATTTATCGTATAATAACCAATTATAAAATCTTAAAACTATATAACTTCGTTCTTTTCGTTTATTTATCGTATAATAACCAATTAATAAGTATAGAAATTTATAAAAATTTCGGCATGACCTATTCGTTTATGAGACGTTTCCATATCTACCAAAACCAATGTTTTTCCCACTTAATCAATCCATGTCGCAATTTATCCGCGTGTTTTAAATTTTATAACTAGACGAGACCAAATACTAACAAAAATAAGCAAAAACAAACACACCCCGTTACGGGGCTGCTGTGCCAAACACGCCCTTATGGGCTGTTAACAGCAAAACCAAACACCCATTCGGGGGCTGCTGTACCAAACACACCCTCAGGGATGGTTGTACAGCGAACCAAACGCCCCATTTAGCTGTTAAACGCGAATCCAAACGCCCCTGTTGGGCCGATATCCACAGAAACAAACGCCCCTTTGGGCTGCTGTGCAGCGAACCAAACACCCCTGTTTGGGGCTGCTGTCCAGCGAAACAAACACCCCTTATTTACCTTAAAACACAAAAATAAAAATACTAAATAACATATTTATTTAACCAATTTACACCACCATTTAATTCGGGTTTTAAATTTTCTAGATCTCGTAATATGATTATGAGTTGGTTTATACAAAAATGAAACCATTCAAATCGAAAAAGAGAAGTGATGGGGTGGTGGAAGATGGCGGCTGAGATAATAATGGAGGTGGATCGGTGGTTTAGAGATGGAGGGGGACAATTGGTAGTTGGTATTTGGTGGCTTCTGTCCATGTGATGGTGATAATGTTTGATAGGGCATCGGTGAGTGAGCGTAAGTTTGTGAAGGCAGTAGAGAAGGTGGTGAGAATGAATGGTGCGACCGGCTTTTGGTGGTGAGCCGACAGGGAGAGGTGGAGACTTGGTGATAAGTGATGGAGAAGATGGTGTTGGCCCACGGTGGAGGAGGTGGTGTGAGAGTAAAGGTGATGATGGCTAGTACGATGGCGGTGGTGTGGTGCGGCAGGTATGGGACGAGGAGAGTATAAGTGGTGTGCTAGGGTTATGATAAAATGAAGGTGTTATCACCCTTAAGATTGGGGTATTAATATTAAAAGTTTAAAATAAATGTGCAATTCAAAAAGATTGGGTTAAAGTTTTAAAATATTTCCACAGGGACCAAAAGTGTAATCTTTTGTAAAATAATGGGTCGGGACTCGTTTAGCATAGTTAACGATTGAATTAAAACACAAAGTGCGGTCGTTTTGCGTTTACAATAGTTTTTTTTCGACGAAAATGAGTATTTACATGACTAGTATTTTATAAAATATTTATTATTTATTCGGGTATCATAGGTAAGCGTTGTCCGTAAAAACAAAACTTTAATTTGAGCATTCACATTTTTGAACAAACATTTTTGAATAAAATGTAAAATAATTTTATTAAATATTTTTATTTAATATAAAGTGATAATTAAATATAAATTTAATTATTTTTGTGTCGGTACGCGTCGTGTTCAAAAATTTGCGAGGTTATTTTAATCGCTTTCTGCTTGGTTTCAGGTCTCGGATAAAACCGAAAAGTTGTCCGGAATGCCGTTTTATGTCAAACGCTAGTATACCCCATAATTAATAACTCATTTTGGTGGGTCGTTTTTGATAAGTCAATTTAGGAATAACATATATCTCCTCGTTTTCAAGTCAAATATGTTTGAAAAATAAATTTGTAAATGAGAGATAATAATAATTAGGATTTATTATTTAAATACGTTTCAAAAATTTACCGGCTACGCGGTAATCGTTTTTATGTGACCGTAAAAGGTCAAAAAGTCAAAAAGTCAAGTCGGAACGAAAAAGTCAAAGGGTAAAATAGTTATTTAAAAATTCCAAAAATTACCGGGTGTGGCAGTACAGGTCAACCGATTCCCTTCCCTCAGGAAGGTCGGTTCTATTTGACAAAGGAACCAGATAGAACCGCTTGCACAGGATTAATTTTTCATTTTTCATATTCCCATGAATCTTAGTCGTATCATTATACAGGTTTCTCCCCATCTAGGAGGAGTTTATCTCTTGACATTGAGACATATTACTAACTTGTGTCTTTATAGCATTCTCGATTCATTTGGTTTCCTTGACGACCTCATTTAGGGGGAGCTTTGGTCAAGGAGGAGCATTGCATTTGATTCTTTACGAATCATCATTAGTCCCGGCATTCGTCGGTCCTACTCGTCGATTCTATTCATGTAACACCCCCAAATTGGGTCGCAGTGGAATATGGGTTGGGGTGGTACTTCATAGATCAATAACACAAGATATATATAAGAACGACCATTAAAAGCCGTTTAAAACTGATACATTAGATTTAACAAATTGTTTGTTACAAAAGCCCGAAGCTTCACTTGTTCAAAATACAAAGATTTCTAGCCCATAACAGATATACAAAATGTAATGCGACAAAATCTTTAATGCATGACATCCAAATCAAAACCACCAATGTATCCCTTGCACCTCGTGCCTTATTGATCCCCTGAAAAACATTGCTTAAAACGTCAACATATTGTTGAGTGAATTCATAGGTTTATAAAATGTATAATGTAGGACCGCAAGATTTCCCCATGATAATGCAACAGATGCAAACATCATAAAATGTAATTACGTTTTCCTAAGCTCATGACACTGAAGCTCGACATGTATGAAATGCAATATAAATTGCCAACATTGCCCGTGATGATGTTCTAACCCGCAACATCCTATGTCTGACATGGTATACGTTCGTTGTCCGGCAAACCGGCACAATGAGCATGACTCACCCGAACGGGGATGTCAATCCCAAATAGATCTATTTATAACATTCGCGCTCACAACAGTAATTGACAGTTCATGATAATGGGCTCAGATGGGTTATCGCTACTTAGGCAAACACGTAATCGTAATGTGAAATGTCCACTTGCGTCCAATTGTAAAACATGCATATGTTTCTTACCCCAAAACTTGTAAATCATTAAAAATGTAAAACGTTGGGCTGTGAAAAGTACTTTTTACTGTTCAAAGACAGTTTATTAAATTTATTTTTATAGCTTTAGTTATCGTAAAACCCGTAAATGTCGTATTTTATTCGTTATAGCTCCGTTTTTAGCGATTCTTTCGAGCACGTCTTTGTTATTAAAAGTTATATCATATTAATGGTGTTTTAAAAATGTTCATGTATGAGATGAACAGTAAATTTTATAAAAGTATTTTTATACATTTAAGTATATAAACTCGCGTAATTCATAACTCCTTCGTTATTGATCGAAAAATTATGATTCTTATTGTTTTGGAATCCTAAAAATACTTGTGATCTGAGAAAAATAATAAATTTTATATATCAGAAATATTTTATAACTTGTTTTTATAAAAAAAAATTTATAACGCGTTTAATTAACGTATAACTCGAAAACTACGTATCTTCTTCGTTATTAATCCGTTTTTTGAGTTTCTTACCTTTTTGGAATCGTCATGAGACGTACTATTTTATAAAAACATAAAATAAATAGTTTATGTGTTGAATTAAAACAGAAAGTTTTGATGTTTTTCATAAAAATATGTGTAGGCTTGATTTTATAACTTTCTTGTTTAGTCACTTTGTTGCAAATCCTTTACCACACTATATAACACATGTATTACATTCCTAGGGTCCTTAAGTCCATCATTGTCAAAAAATGTCCAAGACTCACAAGTCCTTAACAATGCTCTTAAATCATCATAAACTTCTTAATAACTTTTACTTACTTAGATAATACATACACTTTTTTACACTTAAAACCAACATGATACAATACATATATTTCCTTATGACGCATAATATAACATCCACATAACTGTGAAAAAAGTTTATAAAAGCAGATCACAAGTAAAAATCCATTTTACATGTTTAAAAGTATCCTAAATGGTGATTTTGCTACATAGAACATATATATGCATAAAATCATAAAAGTAAAGATATTAAGAGTCTTAGATGACCTTAATATGATGTGTGGTGATAACCAACAAAATTCAAACCCTTGTTTAGATTACAAACCCTAGCTTGCACAACTTGAAAACCCTAATAACCAATGAAACCCTAGCTTCCTTTTCCCTTGCTTTAATCCTTGTAAAGGCTTAACCAAGCCTTTAAACCTTTTTGGAATACCTTAGATATAGTGTAGGAATGCTAGTAAATGTAGTAGAAGAATTTGTATGAATTGTTTGTGTGGTTTAGTGTTGAGTCGTGGCTAGGAGTAAAGAAAAGGGAGAGATTGTGTAAATTTTTGGCCAAGGAAATGAGTGTAAGTATTTATCTCTTAGTATGCATGTGATATATGTATAAAGAGTTAGTCAAAGGTGGTATTTCAAAGACCAAAGACTAAATTATCAAAGGGGGGGGGGGGGGACGGCAACATAGTGAGGGTTTTAAGGGATGACTAGTGGTCAAAACCACTAGTCATGCTCTAAGTCTTACTAACCCTTGAGATGTACAAGTCCTTTGTGTTCTTTTGTTCCCTTATGTGTGGATTATCCCATGAAAACAAGGAAGGAAAAGACTAGCAAAATATCTTGCATAAAAGAAAAGAAATGAAAGTATTACTTGCACTTTTATAAGTTGTAGTTTATTAAACATAATGTATAACTTTGTAAAGTTCAAGCATTGGTTTATTTATTTCATGTAGGATTCGGCTCATGTGATGTTCATGGGTGAAGTTTTATAAAAATTTGAGCATTGGGTATAAACATAGGTATTTGTTGAAGCGTAGATTAATTTTGGTGGTTCCGGGAATACCTAAATACAATTTATCGCGAAACGTAAACGCTTTACGTAACCGATAAAATAAATTGTGCAAAGTTTAATAATTATCCTCTAAATAATTATCTAACACTTGCTTGACATAAACATTTACTTGTTTATTTCCCGTTTACGTTGAATGATCATTTTTAGCTTACGCGATTTAACTTAACTTTTACGATTAAAAGAAAACGCGTACAATACTAAAAATACATAGTGAATTTATTGACGTCGTAAATGACCCTAAAACACGGGGTGTTATAGTCTCCCCCTATTAAGTGAGCCTTGTCCTCAAGGCTTAAGATGTGGTACTTGACGACGGTGTAGTCTTTGTGAAGAGGTGTGGATATTTCTTCCTGAATTGATCTTCGTGTTCCCATGTAAACTCAGGGCCTCGCCTAGAGTTCCATTAAACCTTGACAATTAGGACACGGCTTTGCCTCAACTTTTTGACTTCACAATCTATGATTTTGACTGGTTCCTTAACGAATTTAAGCTTGTCATCAAAATGAAGTCCATCCAACGGAACGGCTAATTGTTCGTCGGCATAGCACTTTTTCATGTTGGATACATGAAACATATTGTGAACCCTGCTCAGCTCTTCAGGAAGCTCAAGCTTTTAAGCAACGAATCCAACCTTTTCCAATACCTTGAACGGTCCAACGTACCTAGGGTTCAACTTCCCCCTGTTTTCCAAAATGTACGACCCCTTTCCAAGGCAAAACTTTAAGCATAACTTTATCCCCCACTTGGAATTCCATCGGCTTACGCTTTAAATTGGCTTAACTCTTTTGCCTATCACGGGCGACTTGCATCCTTTGCTTGATCTGGATTATCTTCTCTGTTGTTTCTTGGACTAATTCTAGACCAGTGAGTTGCACTTGTCCAACCTCAGCCCAGTACACAGGTGAACGACACTTTCGAACATAAAGTGCTTCAAATGGTGCAGCCTTGATGCTAGCGTGATAGCTATTGTTATATGAGAACTCGACTAATGGCAAATGGTTAACCCAACCATTTCCAAAGTCGATCGCACAAGCACGCAGCATATCCTCGAGAGTTTGAATAGTTCTCTCGCTTTGTCTGTCCGTCTGCGGATGATATGCAGTACTCATGTCCAAGTTAGTACCCCAAGCTCTCTGAAAGGACTTCTAAAAGTTCGATGCGAATCTAGGGTCACGATTACAAATAATTGAGACAGGGATTCCATGCCTCGTGACCACTTCCTTTAGGTACATTCTTGCCAGTTTCTCTAGGGGATCAGTTTCCCTCATTGGTACAAAGATTGCGGACTTAGTGAGTCGGTCAACAATCACCCAAATGGTGTCGTATCCTTGTGACGACTTAGGAAGCTTCGTGACAAAATCCATAGTGATGTTGTCCCACTTCCATTGAGGTATATCGGGTTGTACCAACAATCCTGATGGCCTTTGATGTTCAAGCTTGACCTTCACACAAGTCAAACATTTGCTAACATAGGTGGCGATGTTGCCTTTCATATTGGGCCACCAATATAGCTTCTTCAGGTCTTGATACATCTTGTCAGAACCCGGATGGATAGAGTATTTTGACTTGGATGTTCAGTGAATTACTCAATGGAACTTCTCCTGTTGTGTCAAAGTCTTCCACTGTACATGCTGCTGATAATCCCGATAAACGTCAACAACATAACACAACTCACACTTCTACAGCAACCGATGTTGCAGATCCACCTCCATTGAACATTCATTCAACACATCAAACTCCAACTCAAGTACCAACTGTAACTGCACCTGAGAACATTAATCAAGCAAAAACCAATACAGAAAATGCACAATTTGACGACGATGAATTTATCAACATCTTCAGTACACTGGTACAAGAACGAGGGGAGACATCGTCTCGTCATGTTGATTCGTCAAACATGCATACCTTTTATCAACACCATCCTTCCGCACAACGTTGGACAAAAGATCATCCATTAGAACAAGTCATTGGAAATCCTTCTCAATCAGTTCGAACAAGACGTCAGCGAGATACGGATGGCGAGATGTGTATGTTCGCACTCATTGTGAGTCGAACCGAACCAAAGAACATCAAAGAAGCCATGGCTGATTCTGCAAGGATTGAATCAATGCAGGAAGAACTTCATCATTTGTATCGATATATGTATGGGGATTAGTCGACCGACCAACTTGCAAAAATGTCCATTAACTTAAAGAGCTTCTGGAAAAACAAACTGATGAGGAAAATAGTGTCATTCGGCAACAATCTCGTCTTGTGGCTAAGGGATATGCCAAAAGTAAGAGGAATTGATTTTGAAGAGACATTTGCACCAGTTTGCTCGTTGAAGCAGTATGAAAGTTCATTACGTAAGCTGCTCACAAATCATTCACAGTGTACCAAATGGACATTAAAACAAACATTTCCTTTACGGACCTGAAGGAAGAAGTGTACGTAAAAACCAACAGATGGAATTGTTTACCCATATCATCCAGAGAAAGTTACCGGTCTCAAGGAAAGCATATATGGTCCTCAAAAAGAACCAAGAGCGTGGTATAATGAACTCTCGTAACTTCCTGGTATCCGAAGGATTCTCAAAAGGTTCTATTGATCCAACTCTGTTCATAACTAAACATAGGGAAGACATATTGCTTGTGCAAATTTACGTTGATGACATAATTTTTGGTTCTACAAACCCAAATCATATCTCAATAGTTAGTAATCTGTAATCACTCAAAAGCAGATTAATAGAAATTATTATTTAGTTTTTCATTGTTGTTCTTAGTACTTGTGTTAAGATTCCGCATTAACACATAGTATTCATAGTCAGTGTTTCTACATAGTCAACTGTATTTATACATCTTGGCTATCATCCTTAATAGGCTGCACAGATCTATTCAGTTTGGGACTCACAAGTGGTATCAGAGCTCTCAATGAGAGTATTGATCGATCCATTCATAGATAGTCTCTCCAATGAGAGTCTAAACGCATAGAAAGCGTGTGTAGTAGTTAGTAGTTAGTTTCTTTATTAATGTTTAATAAAGAAAACCTTATCTCATAAAAAAAAGTGCATGGATTCAGGGGAAGTTCTTCATCTATATTAGCTTCAGGGGAAGCTTGTGCTTATTGGTTTTGTCATTATCAACTAGGGGAAGATTGTTGGGAATTATACTTTGAGTTGATTATGACAAAAACATATTAAAGATGGAGGACCTACAAGACAAAGCTGGAATAACATTAATGCTGATTGAAGATTAGTCAAACAGTATTTAATGCTCAGCTAAAAGATAAAGATCAACATTAATGCTGATTGAAGATTAGTCAAATAGTATTTAATGCTGATTTATATTTTCCTAATTTTATTTGATCTTTTCTTGTCTTGTAACCCCTAACCCCTCTATTTATATAAAGAGGGGAATGCGTCTATATTGGCATCGAATCATAGATAGTCCCTCTCCAATGAGAGCTAAAAAAACGCATAGAAAGCGTGTATAGAGTATTAGTAGTTAGTTTCTTTCTTAAGTTTAATAAAGAAAACCTATTATAACATGATTGTTTCTTATATTCCCGACTGCGTGTTACAATCATTGTTATCATACCCTAGATGAGTCCTAATAACGATCTATGGAGTCATTATAGGATTCCACAGTTAGTGAAATCCAATTATTAGAAACGATCTTGTCCTTATAATTATTGTTCTTAGCACTTGTGGTTATATTCCGTTTAGACACTAGTGATCATTTCAGAGCCTCTCTTGTAGACTGAGTTGTATTTATACAAGTCATCTACCACCCTACTAATAGGCTGAAAGATCTATCATTGGGATCTACAATTTAGTTATCGTAAAACCCGTAAATGTCGTATTTTATCCATTTTAGCTCCGATTGTAGTGATTCTTTCGAGCCCGTCTTCGTAATTACAAATTCTATCAAAATATAACATTTTAAAAAAATATGTATCTGTTATGAATAGTGATTTTTACTGTTCATAGTTTATAAAATTATTTTTATACACTTTAATTACCGTAAACTTGCGAAATTCATAACTCCTTCGTTATTGATCGAAAAATTATGATTCTTAATTTTTTGGAATTCTAAAAATATGTGTGATCTAATAAAACTGTTTATTATCGTAATACTTGTAAATTACGTATCTCCTTTATTATCAATCAGTTTTTCGTGTTTCTTACCATTTTGGAATCCTCATGGGATGTATTATTTTATAAAAATATAAAATATATACCTTTATTTTCGAACTAAAACAGAAAGTTTTCAAGTTTGTGATAAAAACAGTTTTTAAACTTATTTTGCGAGCACTTTTAATTAAGCTTAACCACCTTGTTAACAATTCCATTAAATACTATTAATCATATGTATTACATACTTAGTACTATAGTCCATGAATTATCTATGTATTTGTCCTTAAAAATCACAATAACCAAATGTGTACAACACATATTTATGCATTACTTTCATAAGTATGTTTTTTAGATAACAAGTCTATGTGTACTTTTTATACATAATCAACCACATTACAATACTAATTCTCTACCCATTATAGACATGATAGCAAAATTCATATGACATATATAAAAAGTTTAACCAAATCAAATCAACTGTAAAAATCCATATTATCATGTAAATAAGTTCCTAGATGGAATTAACTATACAAACATTATATATCATAAAATCATTTAGCAAGAAAATAAAGAGATTAAGAGATTTAGGGTAACCTTAATATGAAGTGATAATCATCAAGGTAATCTAAACCCTTGTTTAGAACCAAACCGTCTAGCTTACAACACCATAAAAAAAACCTATTTTCAATAAAATCCCATAATCTTGAAACCTTTCTTTTTAACACTTGTAAACCTTAAACCAAACCTTCAAAACACCTTAGTTCTCTTATATATCAGTAGAAATGTGGTAAAATGAGTTTTTGGAAATAAAATTTGTATGGATTTGGTGGTTTTTTTTGAAGTCGTGTTAAGAGACCAAACCCAAAAGTGTGAGATTTTTTACTAAGGAAATGATTTGTAGTATCACTTTACAACTAGCTACTTCATATATACAAAAAGAGACATCAAAAGGCATATGAGGGTCTTTATGGAGTCTTGGTCAAGTTCACTATTAGGGCTTAGTAAAAAAAATGGGTCTGGTTTCCTAAAACATGAATCATAATCCCCACGAATCAAGAAATGTAGTTTTCAAACTAATATTTTTGTGTATTCTCTCTTAAATCCGCATAGCATATATGTGATGATATATTTTGTAAATTTTGAGTATTGGGTATAAGTGTGGGTATTTGTTGAAGCATACAAAAGTTTTGGTGGTTCTGGGAATGCCTAAACGTATTTTATCGCAAAACGTAAACACTTTACGCAACCAATAAAATAAAATGAAAAAGTTTAATAATATGCCCCCCCAAAATAAAATTACTTTAACACTTGCTTATGTAAACATTTAATTGTTTGATGCCCTTTACATTGAACGATAAATTTTAGCTTACGCGATTTTTAACTTAACACTTTAATATTAAAGCAAACAGCGTAACAATAACTAAAAATACTTAGTGAATTTATTGACGTCGTAAATGACCCTAAAACACGGGTGCGTTATAGTCTCTCTCCTTTCACATCGCCCCGTTAAAATAACCTTGTTCCTCATGGCTATAAGACTCCAGCTTACGACGGTGCATCGTCTTTGCAAGAGATGTGGATAATTTTTTGGAATTTGTCCTCGAGTTTCCCATGTAAAACTCAGGTCTCCCCATAGCAGTTATCCATCGAACCACATAATTATTAGAATGCAGCAGATTCGCTTCAACAACCGTTTAACTCACATACCATGATTTTCTACTGTTCCTGAGATGCAATTAAGCTTGTCAACAAAATGACTTCCATCCAACAAACGCTAATGGTTGTCGCATAGGCACATTTTCAAGTTGGATACATAAAACATATTGGAACCCAGCTCAGTACTCTTCAGAAGCTCAAGCTTATAATGAGCAACCCGATCCATACCTATTCCAACACCTTGAATTGTCCAACCTACCTAAGGGTTCAAACATCCCATTCCCCCGTTTGCCAAAACGAAGACACCCTTTTCCCATGGCAAATACAATTAAAGCATAACTTTATCCCTAACTTGGAAGTCCATCGGCTTATGCTTTAGATCGGCGTAACTCTTTTGCCTATCACGAGTGACTTGCGTCCTTTGCTTGACCTGGATGATCTTCTCTGTTGTTTCTTGACTATTTTCCGTACCATGAGTTGCACTTGTCCAACCTCGCCCACACATAGTGAACGACACTTTCAAAACCCGTAAGTCTTCAAAATGGTGCTGCCTATGCTAGCATGATAGCTAGTGTTATATGAGAGAACTCGACTAATGGCAAATGGTTAACCCAACCCTTTCCAAAGTTGATCGCACAAGCACGCAACATATCCTTGAGAGTTTGAATAGTTCTCTCGCTTTTCCCATCAGTTTGTGGATGATATGTAGTACTCATGTCCAGGTTAGTACCCAAAGCTTTCTAAAGTGACCTCCAGAAATGTGATGCGAATCTAGGGTCATGATCACAAATAATTGAGACAGGGATTCCATGCCTCATGACCACTTCCTTTAGGTACATTCTTGCCAGTTTCTCCATGGGATCAGTTTCCCTCATGGGTACAAAGATTGCAGACTTAGTAAGTCATTCGACAATCACCCAAATAGTGTCGTATCCTTGTGATGACTTAGGAAGCTTCGTGACAAAATCCATAGTGATATTGTCCCACTTCCATTGAGGTATATCGGGTTGTACTAACAATCCTGGTGGCCTTTGGTGTTCGGCCTTGACTTTAGCACATGTCAAACATTTGCTAACATAGGTGGTGATGTTGGCCTCCATATTAGGCCACCAATATAGCTTCTTCATGTCCTGATACATTTTGTTAGAACCCGGATGAATAGACTATTTTGACTTGTGGGACTCGTGCATGATCACGGTCCTCAAATCACCATAACATGGCAACCAACTCCTGCCCCAACTCCTGCCATTGAAGCATAGAGTTCCATCCGCACTGGGTTCCAACTTTTCCGTTCTAAATTTCTCCGGATCCTTAGAATTTTCAAGCAACATACCTCCAACATCTTCGTTCTTGATGTTCTCTGGTTTTGGTGCTTCAGTCTGAGCATTCAGGATTTGTTTAGGAAAATCCAAGCCAATAGTCATCACTAAGGCTCGAACTCTTAATGGTTTACTCATTGAAAAAGGTTTTGTTTGGTTTGTTGGGTGTTCGTCTGATTGTAAGCAACCAAGGTGAAACATAGTTTGATTTTCCTTATAAGTATTGTGAGCTTCTATATATGTTTATGTGATGTTAATTTGTGTATATTGTTGTGTTATATGATATTGCTATAAGATCAAGTGCGTAAAATTATTGAAATGTAGTTTGTTATTGAGGCAAAGTTTGATGGTTTTTAAGTAAGATTAAATAGGATAGTTAAGCATGTTTTGATAGTCGGATTATGTCAAAAATGTCGTTTTAATAGGTTTTGGGTTGACCAAGTTTGACCAGAAAGTTTGACTTACCCGTAGCGAGTCGAGAAATTTTTGAAAGTTATTTTTGATAATGAAAAGTGATAGTGATCTGCTCTTTACACGTTTTCGCAAGATGGATCGTCACATAACTCTTTAATAATGAACGTTTTACGGACGAGTCAAGTTTGGTTATTTTTGGGGTAAAAGTCAAGTATGAAGTTTGACTTTTGAAAGTCAAACTTGCGTAAACTTTTGAATATAGTCTATAATGAGCAAAGGGTTTGTAATGTTAATTAATTGATAACAAGTTATGAAGTTCGGATTATATTATCCTTACTTTCGGTAACTTTCTAAAAATAAAAACTTTGTGGAAAAATGATGTAATATTGTTAATGCGTTAAAGTGAAATATTTTGTGTCGCACTTAGAGAATATAGTATATGATTGTATAAACGTAATAGTAATATTTTCATGTCAAATTTTAATCAATTGGTATTTCAAATACTAAGTGTTTTATTATTTAAAATAAGGGGAGAAAATGTGATCATTAAGACTCTAAGTGCAACTCTTTCCTTTATGTGCTAAACAATTTTGAATCTCAGAGCACATGTGTAGGGGGAGTATTTGAAAATAACAAGGTCAGAAAATGGTTTTATGGTTTGATCTCATACCCAACAACCTATTAATATCACGACGATTCTGAAGTCATAAGGTGGTTAGGTTAGGAATAAGTCCTACGATCCAACCAGAACCGAAGGGATCTACCCAAGGACAATCCATAGTTAGAAATAGCAGTCCTTAGGTATGATTGGAGATGAATGAGTTAATGGAATAATGCCAACTAAGACTGAGCTAACACTGGAACAATTACAACAAGGTGTTAGTAATGATGTCTTGGTAAGCATTGAAGGGGTTGAAGAATTAAAAAGAAATGTATGGATAAATGGTGAAAACAAAGCAGCCCTCCTTACACCTTAGGAAGAAACCGGGTCAATATATAATCTATCAGTTTTCACATAGATGAATACTGATATTGAAGATGACATCATGGACCCAGTGATGCAATGCACAACCCTTCCCAGCCTTTTGGGTTTCTCTCAAAAGAAACTTGTCTCATTTGTCACGGAGATACATGTTATCTATTGACATCTCACTCCAAGATTGTTGATATTGAATATGTGGCAGTCTGCCTTCGATTACTAAAACCAAAGTGCACAAATCAAGTCTAGAGCCAGAACAGATCAAATTATAAATCTCATTAGGAAACAATGTCAAAATACACTTGTTGAACACTATAAAGTTCACAAGTTATAACAAAGAGTCCTACGCATTATCCTTGAGATCTTGCTAGAACATTCGAGTGATAATTAAGTCTCACAATGAAGATGGAAATCCTGCTAGAGCCAACATCAAACAAGCTCTTGGAAGGTGACTTGCAATATTCTATATGAATCAAGCTTGTGTTAAATGAATCGAGCTTGTGATAACTGGATATCAATTTTGGTCCAGTAAATGAATTGATGACTTAATCAGAAAGATAGTAACTATCTGATTCACTCTTACCTTGTTGTCTGCTTTGAGACGTTCCGGTAATGAGAACTAGCAAGCATTGCGAATCTAATTCTTATGTGTTAGAAGATCCTACGCTTTAAGTTGGAAACCTTGTCAAGGAGATTCTTTGAATCTACATGATCACATGTTTAATATTTATACTATAAAATGGAAACCAAAGGTTAATGCAACCGAACTTAAGATGAATGACAAAGTCATATTCATCTTTTATTGCTAACTGTCTTATTTCAAGTTTAGACGACGGTGTTGCAGCCTCATTCCAGTAAAGTCAGATTCATAAACCACATGCTCATACTCAAGCTTTCAAAGTCAATCATTCAACATCAAGACCGTTGACTCTAAACTTCCCCACCATCAAAGAGCCTCAAAGTCAAATAAAGAATCATATTTTGGGAAGATTGTTAGACTTATGATCATATATGTCAAACAAGAATGTAACAAGTATGGGCATGTTGGTCAAGAGCAAAAGATGATTCAAGTTAAGGAGATGATGCAAGATAAAGATCTCAAGAACTCAAAGTCAAAAGATAAAGGCTCAAGATCAAGATCACAAGGCATGAATAAACAAAGGTATTACAAATAAGACAAGACCAAACAAGGCAAAGCATAAACGTTAAAAGTCATATCTTCAACATCGAGGGAGACAATGATAAAACAAGATAACCTCCTACAAGAATGTTATCGGTCGTACAAGAACGTCAACATAGAAGATCAAGTCCTTCACATCCTTAAAAGAAGAACTTAAAGAAGACATCAACGATGGAGGAGTTTGAAGAAAGAGACCTCAACATTAGGGGAGATTGTTAGCCTTAATTTTATTAAGTCAAACAAGAATGTCATCGGTCTTATAAAGTCAAATTAGGTCTTGTAATGTAATAGGCTAGTCGGGTATTAACGGGCTTGGAATGTAATCTAATATTGTCCATGTATTGGTCAAAGCCCAAGTTTAGCCAAGCCCGACCCATTAAGAAAGCCCATGTGCCAACTAGTAGGCTATGGTATAAAAGGAACCCTCTCCACACATGGAGAGGGTGTTGGTTACATTTGTTTCATTTTGTAATCCTCCACTTCTCTCTCTAATCTAATCTTTTATCTTTTGTTTCTCTCTCTACTTTCTCTCTCTATTTTTTGCTTATTTGGTATTACTTATTATGTTGTGTTTGGATTAAACATGTGGGACAACAAGTTTTCTTCTTTGTTAAATGAGACCAGCCAGCTCACAGGCGAGAACTATTTTTATATCTAAGCCTCTTGGCTCTAAATAACACTTCTAAATATTAACAAGATTTTCAATGTATGTTTTCATAGTTTAACATTGTTGTATGTGCCGATTTCTTCTTTGTTAAATGAGACCAGCCAGCTCACAGGCGAGAACTATTTTTATATCTTAGCCTCTTGGCTCTAACTAACACTTCTAAATATTCCTCCAGATACCTGTACTGAATCATCGTCATAGTTTTAGGGCAAAGACCACTTATTGTCTCTTTTGTGCTCTTACTTTCCAGATATTCTTCTTCGGGTTCTCCTTCTAATTCCTGTTAGTCCATGATTAGTCAAAGTCATTTATGTATGATTAGTCAAAGTTATTTGACTGACATAAATATGTATGATTAGTCAAAGTCATTCAAAGTTATTTATGTCAGTCAAATTAATAGTCATTATGTATTGGACTCAAGCCCATATTCTAGAATAGTTTGTTCACTCCTATATATTGTATCAATTGTTTTGAGAAATGCAAGACACAAATTATATCTCTAAACCTTTTCTTACATGGTATCACAGCTCTAGATCATTGTCGTTGACAACAAAAGTTGTCCAACAAATTGCCGCTCCCTCCTAAAGGCAAAATAAACCATGACGTAAAAAAAATAGCAAACGTCATAAAAAATGGAGGAAACTGTGAAGCAATATATACAATTATGTCGTCAAATACAAGTCATCAAACAAGACCTTACCAAATCAGCATCTTCAACGGGTGAGGGATTTGGTTTGTTCGCATCAGGAGCAATATGCAAATTAGAAGCAGATTATGACAGATTATTACATAAACCGAACCTGGTAATCTCAAAAAACTAAACACAACTTAAAACACATAATCCGAACCTGCAAATGAGCATCAAGGATTGGCTGCAAATTACAAACAGATGAATACATAATCATAAACATATTAGAAACAGATTAACTCATTATTAGTGAATAACACATAAACCAAAAATGAAACAAGACGATTACACATTAAACAAAAGTTACACAAGTCGACCAAACATAAACCGAACCTCAAAAGCAGCATCATCAACATTTTTTTTATTGCCGAATGCCATTGATAATTGTATGATAATTCCATTGATTCTGCTTGCTTTTATAGCCATTAGTATTTATCAAAATTTAATGTTAAAATTCAATTTTTTTTTGCATTCCCGCTGATGCAACCTTGACAGCATATATCGATTTGTTTTGAATTGGAGATGATTGGAATTGAGATTGATTGAGATTGAGATGAGATTGTTGCAACATTCAAAACATACCATATTCGGTTTTCAATATTGCCTAATATTCTTTCAACTTTCAACAATTCCAAAAATAAAAGGTTTTTCTACAATTTGTAAATTTCCTTTATAATGTAGTAGAGATAAGTAATAATAATAAGTATATATATAGTATGGGGACCGTTCTTTGCAGAACCAATTTTTTATAGAACCATTATAAACCAATAAGAATTTAGTATTATTAAATGTTTTTCTTTAAATCACAAGGGTAAAGTAGTAAAATACATGTTTCACCTTTCTTTTTAATTTTCTTAATTAAAAAGCATTTTTTAACACTTAATTTTCATAATTAAAAAAATAAATTTCTAATTTTTTTTTTCAGTATATGTGTTTTCATAAGAAAAAAACGAGTGCATATGTGATTTTTAAATATTGTATATTTCTTATGTTTCTAGCGTATATTTTTTTGCTTGAAATGATAATTGCACATATGTTTTAGTGTACACAATTGTTCAGCCATGAAATATTTTTTTTTGCTTAAAATGGTAATTACACATATGTTTCTAGTGTATATTATCTTCGAAAATGTATAATAAAAAACATAAACATATACATGTAATTTTTAAATTTATAACGAAACAAAAACATAAATACAAT
>BQNB010101546.1:7019-24444 GCA_026074375.1 Tanacetum coccineum | reverse complement strand
AATGTCCTCCCATTTCAGCTTCAATAATCATGGGGCCTTCCGTTCCGTCCTCTTCTCCTAGTGGCGGAAAGGAGATTACTGACTCTGGAGAGAAAGTTTGAGTAATCTTTTGCCTTGCTATCCTATGCCAAGGCTGGACCATAAGTATTGCCAGCGCTTTATCCTTTGCTGGGGTTTCCCCCTTTTTTTGCTGCCTTTGCCTGGTCTTTTCTATTGTTTTGCTTTAATTCCTTAATTAAATGTGACAGCTTTTCGGCCTTCAGCATTTCTTCTATTTGTCTTTTTAGGTGCATACACTCATCAGTGGTGTATCATACCTACCCATGAAACTCACAGAATTTGCTAGCATTTCTTTTTTCTACTGGAGTTGTCATTGGCGGGGGAGATTTGAACTTCCCTTTATCTAGAGCCAGAATTTCTTTTGGTGTCTTTGTTAGGATAGTGAATCTGTCTTGCTTCCGCTCCGTTCTTTGTTGGCTGCGAAAACTTCCTTTTTTGAAGTTTTGCTTTTGTCCAGCTTTTTGCTGTTTCCAGGACGAAAATGACTTCTTCCTTTCGCGGTTAGAAGCCGCCACCTCTCCTCTGAGGAATGCCGTAGTTACCCTCATCATTTCATCCATCGACTCAGGGATGTGGTCGTGTAGTCTCTTGATTAACTCGGGATTGGTGATTCCGTGCATGAATCCGAAGATTTTCATGCATTTCAGAGCTCCTTTTACATCCCTACATTCAAGCTTGTACCTTCGCACGAATTCCTCTGTGGATTCCCCGTCCCTCTGTTTGATATTGTGAATTTCGACCGGATCTTTGATGCATTTTTTCTGTTGGAGATAGTTTTCTAAAAATGCTTTCCTCAAATCGTCATAACTGTCGATTGACTCTTTTGGGAGATCATCAAACCACACCCTGGCATTTCCAGTGAGCGTAGAGTTGAACATGTGGCACCAGGTTGGCATTGCCCAACGTTCCGTCTTGGCGGCTGCCTGAAAGATTTTCAAATGATCTTCTGGGTCTTCACTTCCGTCATAGGTTTTTATATGACTAGGCATTCGAGTTCTTGGGAAGTTGAAATAACGGATCCGAGGCGTGAAAGGGTCTGTTTCTTCGCAAACCCATGGTTGGGATAGATCATCCTCAACACTCGACCTTTGCTTCTTTGATTTCGACTTCCAGTGCCCCCCTGCACTACCTTCATTTTCTGACATAACTTCCGTTCTTTTCGAGTGTTCTCTTTTGTGGCGATGTTTCTCGGAAGCGATTTCTGTCCCTTTAGGGTGAGAACTTTGATAGTAGCTCTCTGTTCCCCTGCGACTACTGTATTCTGACTTCTGCTCTGAGTCTCCCGAATGTATGGACTCATTCCTCTCTTTGCCCCTAGCCTATGAAACACGCCCTTTTCCAATCTTTTGAACACTGTCTTTCTTTCCGGATCTTTGTCCCTTGGTGACCTGGAGCGCCGGTACCCATGTTCCGGACTTCCGGAGTTGCTTCGAGCATGCCTAGGTCCCAGCCTTTCCTTAAGGTTTCTTCTTCAACTCGGCGTTCCTGACACGGAATGCCGTGAGGTTACTTCAAAGTTAAGGCAGGCCTTTACCGCTTTGAGCTTTTCTTACTGCACCTTTTCTTGGTGCACTTTTTCGGCTATGATTGGCAGAATTTGATGGTAATTTTTGTCACAGTATTCTCGCAAAGCTTCGTCAGAAACGGTTCCGACCAGGTTTTGCGGAACTTGCTCCTTTCCTAGCGTGTTCCTCACGGCGGACGTGGGTTGGCTAAGTGGAGTTTGTTCGTTATTGCTCATGGCGAGTATTTTAGGAAATGCGACTGTATTCGCGGTCTCACAGATGGCGCCAACTTGTTAGTACAAAATAAGTTATGGGCTAAAAGTGTAGGTTTGAAGTTGTTATTGGATTGGGCCTGTGAGATGGATCTTGTACTAAACCAAGTGATGATCTAAATTCCCTACACAAATAGAGAAAACCGTTAGTCTTACCGTGGGGACGGACCCCACGGTTAGACTCCGACGTGAGAGTAAGTATACATATTTGTCAGAGAATGTCAGAGTATGTATGTGTGAAATATGGTTAGAGAAAATTGTACCTTGTGGGTTGTCATAACACCCCTATTTATAGGTGAGCCAAATATTAGGTTTTTCTAGTATTTCGCTCATTTATGTTATTAGGTCGAAGTGGGACCCTTGTCGGATAAGGATCCGCTTATAACCGTGTCCTGCGGATGCTAATTCCCTTCCGCGGATGCTTGTTGATCCGCGGAGGGGTTGTTACGTCCGGCTTGCTTCTTCCGAGCCGTGCCAATACGGGATTGGGCTTATTTCTGGCCCATTATGCTCTTTGTTTCTTTTGCTTGCTTGGTTGGGCCTGAGGCCCATTGTGTTAATACGGTCCAGGCCCAAAGGCCTGGTATACCTATTATACGTAATCAACTACGTTACCAAACGTTTTTATAAAAAAATACAGCTATTGCTTACTGCTACTGCCCACTGCTACTGCTATTTTTGCCAAACATATATGTTTCTTTGTTTGTATGTTTCAATTTTCAAGTTTGTAACGTGTTAGTGCATTAAAAAGTTGTACGCTATGTATAGATGCTTGTATGTTGTAATTTTCAAGTTTGAAAGCATTTAATGGAGAGAAGTGCCTTCCCCCATTGTATGTAGTATGGATGTGAAATATTAAGACATTATTATATATATATACTCAATAGAGGATGAAAACGATGTTGTTTTACGACGCCGGAAATATTTGGCCCATCAGGTAAAAAAAACGCCCAGCAACGAAAAAACTTTTGGCCCAGGCCCAAAATCATTAAATAAAAAAATATTTACAAAACGTACCATCAAACTATACGACAAGTTACGAAAACAACCTTAAACTTTTAGCTATTTGCGGCTTTTTTACATAACAATTTTTTTTATCAAATATGTAACCCTGTCGCTTTATCAAATATAAACTATTTTGAATCTCTATCAAAAAGTGTTATTAATACTTACTTAATATGTTGTGCAAGATTAAGATTAAAATTAATTATTATAATGAAAAAAATGAAGGTTCCATAGTTATTATTAATATGAAGTCGTGATAAATTACAAATACCTCAGCGACCACGATATATCATTGACAATCTCTATTGATGAATTATCTCAAAAAAAAAATATAAATTGTTATTATTTATTTCTTAGTGAATCATAGTGTATCTCTTAAGTTTTACTGTAAGTCTGTAACAAGATAAATGAATATATTACCTTTGATTCTTTGTTGGGCCGAATGATTTCTAGTATGGTCACTTGGGCTAAAAGTAGCTCATTTTCAAAATCACTCAAAATTTTTCGTATATATAATACTCGTATAAAAGTGGCCCATTATCAAAAACACTCAAAATTTTGTCGTATATGTAATGTAGGGCTGAGCAAAACCAACCGAAAACCGAACCGACCATTTTCGGTTCGGTTTTCGGTTTTGGATTAAGGTTTTCGGTTTTGCTCGGTTCGGCTCGGGTTAAAGCAAAAAAAAAACGCTTAAACTATCTATTCGGTTCGGTTTTAATCAGTTCGGTTTGGTTTTTAGTTTTGCTCGGTTTACTTCAGTTCAATTTTCGGTTCATGTTTTTCTCAAAATCAGTTTTCGGTTCGGTTCGATTTTTGTCGGTTCGGTTCGGTTTTGAACCGATGCTCACCCTTAATGTAATGCCTTATAGTATATACGAGAAAGAATGTTGCCCGTGTGTTGTGGAGGGGCTATTTTTATTTGTTTTTGGTAGATAATCAATAGTTGAATCATCGAGCATTGGTAAATGAGGGTGTACTCAATTCGTGCTTTCATTGATATTTTAAAATAAACTTCAGGGTATTTTTTTAGAATTATCATGTAGAGTAAGGGTGTGTTTTGAAAGTTTTTGTCTTTTTCTTTTCTAAAAACATATACTAAAATTCAACATTTTTTTATAATATTGTCCGCGTGTCTGAAACAAATAATACACTTTTGGAGGGATATATATGCAAATTCCCCAATAATTTTGGGGTCGTTTTGTTCGTAATCTAAAGGCCTTTATGTCGGTATGTTTTTCATTTAAAAAATCGCTACGTATTTATTAAATATTTGATAAATAAAGTTTGTTATATAAAAGAGTCGTAAATAGACAAAACTTTAGGGGCATTTATGTAAATAAAAAAATTTAACAAACTTTTTTTTAGCCCGAGCCTTATTGGCCACCCGGTTTTGGGCTACCTGTTTACCTAATCAAATTTTGTCTTATAACGTAATGCTGATAAAAATTTATTAAACCATAAATGGTTTATTACGGTATCGAGTATTTCCGCTATGACCAACTCATCGTAACAAAATAATATAAAATTAAGTTTAGCAGTACTTAAATGGCACACTTTTTTGTCCTCACTCGTAACACTGCATATGATGTATATAAATTATATATGGAGAATTATAAATATTCTTACTTTATCATCATGATACTGTCTTTTTTATGTATGTAAGTGTGTCGGGATATAACGTCAAGAAAAAAAAAGCACATGATGAACTTTTTGAGTGACCCGTTGAATAGGAGAGCTACACTAAGATCAATGACGTTTTGTTTTCTAGATGGGTTGGAGGGAAACATGTGTATGTAGAGCTAACATTGGTTTATCTTCTTTTAGGTTTGAGTAATCGGGGTTTAACAGCGAAAAACGGTTATGAAATTACTTGGTTGATATCATTACTTAAGGATATGGGCTTGAAGGATTTACATCTGTTAGAATTTAGAAAAAGACTCGGTCACCCCGTATATTTATTGTTTATAATAGTTCGTAGTTTAATAGTTAATAGTGTAACTTTCGGTTTTAAGCCGGGTACTAATACCCGATGTATTGTAAGAACTATATAAGCCTCTTCCAACTTTAGAAGAGGCAAGCTAGTCAATACACTTTTCATTTGAAACACATACAACTCTCTCTCTCTCTCTAGAATTTCTCTCTTGTGTTTCTCTCACTAGAAACTAGCTAAACCACTCGGATCATCACCCGTGTTATGAATTAAACGATCCTACAATTGGCATCAGAGCTAGGTGGATTCGTGTTTGATTTGTGTGGTTACATATCTAATTTCGTGGCTTATGTTGAAGCAAAAGGGCCACGGATTATTTTTGATTTTGGACTTATTGGTTGTTAATCTTGCCCTCTCTTGATTCTACACATTAAAAAGGTTAGTGTGTTATCATTCCAAGGATTACATAAGCTCCAAGTTCGATTTTTAAGCATTTAAAGTTTGGTGTTCTTCGTGGAGGGTTGCTTTATTTTTTGATGATCCGCGAAGATATACATGTTATTGAAAGTTTAAGCTTATAAGAGTTGGTTCCTAATACATGTTGAAGCTTTAATTCGTGGTTTAAAAGTTCATTTGGTAAAATATGCAAAATTCGAGCAAGGTGTTCTAGGTGGCGGTTTGATAAGAGAGGGAACAAGATCCACGTTTTAAGGTATAAAGTCAAAGGCGAGTTGGCATAAATAACCACGACGAGTTGCTCACATTCTAGGTGGCGAGTTGTACATTCTTTTATTGTGGCGAGTTGACAGGTTCACGGCGAGTTGATTATAATATTAAGCAAAAAGGAAACGTTACCATGCCTAAATTCTAAACACAAGGCGAGTTGATTTAAATAAACTAGGCGACGAGTTAAGACACGAGGCAGCGAGTTGTCAATTTCAAAGGCGAATTGAGAAAAATAGTAGACGGTGAGTTGGTCAATAATAGGAGGCGGTTTGCTCAAAGGAAAAGGCAGCGGTTTGCTTATCTTTTAAATACACGGCGAGTTGCAGTTTTACACGGCGGTTTGTTTAATTTACTTAGGCAGCGGGTTGGTCAAGTTTGGCAGCGGTTTGAGTATTTTAATTAGGCGGCGGGTTGTGCTTTCTCACGGCGGTTTGTTTAATTTACTTAGGCAGCGGGTTGGTCAAGTTTGGCAGCGGTTTGAGTATTTTAATTAGGCGGCGGGTTGTGCTTTCTCACGGCGGTTTACTCATTAAAATCACACAGCAGTTTGCTCAATCCAGGTGGTGGTTTGGCATATTATTGGTGGCGATTTGGTGACTTTCTAAGAGGAGGTTTGCTTGTGTTTTAAGTAAAATTCAACGTTGAACAAAATTGGACTTTGGACATTTCACACGTACTCTATTATTAATACAAAACATT
The DNA here is from genome assembly GCA_026074375.1 of Tanacetum coccineum. Taxonomy (NCBI): domain Eukaryota; kingdom Viridiplantae; phylum Streptophyta; class Magnoliopsida; order Asterales; family Asteraceae; genus Tanacetum; species Tanacetum coccineum. The sequence goes on along the minus strand of BQNB010101546.1, from coordinate 18,244 downwards.
TATCAATTCATCATAAATAAAACCCTCCCAGGTAAAAATAAGGAGTAAAGGAATTCAATCAAAAACAACAATTATTCATTTTCGGTTGTCGTATTGATTCTGTAAAATCCCGATAAAATCTTTTATCGGTGTTAATTCTTAGGATCTTGTAATAAAATCCCCGTAAACAATAAGTCAAGATGTCTATACTATGTTATAGAAGATATCCAGTTGCGGTTCCGATTGACACGTCCACCAATGCTTGATAAAACAGCTTTGAATTCTTGGAAACAATCTGTTCGTTGTAATGTTGGGAAAAGATAAGGGAGAGAAACATATGGAGTCGTCTTATCTGAAGGTGCCATTTCTAAATGGGAACAGTTCTTCAAGATATTATGCACTGAAGGGAACCGAGGGTGCATTTCAACAAGGACCAGTTCGTGCTAGAGTCTTTACCGACCTTTCAGTAGAAGAAAAAGGAAGGCTTGGTAAAGCTGACATGCTTAGTGCAAGCGTAATATCCTACTTCAAGGTTATAGCGCAAAAGACTCATTCACTCATCAACCACGTATACGTCGCAAAGACATTTGGGACAATGTGAAGATGTTTCTATGAGGGTTATGAGTTTAAAAAAGAAGACAGAGAGTCTTCAAAATTTTATACGATGAATTTGAACACTTTTCTGCCAAATCAAAGTGAAACCATTCCATTGTATCAGTTAGGTCAGGTTTACAATGCTCATTAAAAGACATGGGAAACACTTAAGGTGACTTGACCAGAATGCAGCTTTAACCTCTAAGTTTGTGTACTAACATGTTACATGATATGGAGTATGATTCATAACAGAAGATCAAAACTATACCCAAAGGTTTGATAGTGTCTAACTTTGATCAGTTGTTGGCCTATTGAAGCAACATGAGGTACATGCAAATGAGATCAACATAATGATGATGGAAAGGTTCTTTCAACCTACTAATGATCCGTTTGGCTCGATAGTGTCTAATTGCTCTCAGGCTTCTGCAGTATCCAACACAATTATCCCATGACTCGATCAATCCCTCAAATTAAGTTCTAAGTTCTCATGCTGATAGACTTTCATACTGGACTCAGAAGTTCTTCAACTCCGTGACAAACTTGATTAGTAAGTCTAACCAACACACTTACCCCTCCCATCAATCATACAAATCACATCTATCCTCAAACGATCAATCAACTCAGAAATTCCATCAAACGAAGGACAAAGCTACAAGTTCAAGTCGGCAAGTTTGTCGATGTTTCAGGATGTTCAAGATAGATTCAATGCAAATTTTCAAGTAAGGACCATTTCAAGAGGAAACAAGTGGCAAGAGGATCTTGTTTGGTGGTGGAAATGGAATGTGGGAGGTCGAAGGTGGTTGTATGTTATTCTTGATCCTGGTCATAAGCTTAAACCGCTATGTAGTGCTTATATTTGCAATGCAATTCGGGCATACTCAATCAGAGCATCTTGATGAAAATGTTCTCTTCTAACCAAAGCGTCCTCAGAGGATTCATGACTTACTACAAGACAAGATGCTGCTGTTATGGAATGCTCAAGAGAATGGTGATGTTCTGGATGAACGAGCAGTTGTTGTTTATTGCAAAGAGAACATGTCACCATTTTGATGACGATGTGGATGATTTGACACTCAATGTGGAACATGTCTTTTGAAGACATGATCAATGATGCATTCGTCGATTGATGTTGATGAGGCTCCTACTACTCTGACCTTGTTCATGGAAATCTGACATCTGAAGACAGTAGGGACATATTATGATCGAATATTCATTGTGGTACAAATCGTGAATACTATTTGATTGTGAAGATTTGTAGTATCATGACAGTTCACGAAGATGCAGAGCAGATGTACAACTACAACCTACATTGTTGACTCTGATGCTGACTTTACGACGCTGATAGTAAATTATTCCGTCCAAATCGATCAGTATGTGGAGACAACGAAGAAAATGTTGTACAAAGTAATGTATCTTCTGTACAAAATGATGCATTGATGTCAAATCTCGATGAAATGCATGAAGATAGTGTTCAACAGGGTGTACAAAGAAGGTTAGCTAATAAGCCAAATGTAGTAGTTAATGACTCATTGACCTCTGAACTTGCGAGATATAAGGAACTGGTCAGGTGTTTCTTGAACACGGGCTTAGTTCGGAAATTTTGAACTGATAGAGAACGAAATATTTATGCACAAATGAGGATAATTATCTCTGACCGAAATCGAAAAGAAACTTCTTTAAATTCAGAACTTCATTCTTTACAAATGTAACTTCGTTCTACCCTTAACCATCATAAGACGTTGAGGGAAGAAGCGATCATTTTGAAAAAGGATTTTAAACAAAAAGAAGACAAATTCCTTGAAGAGTTTTTAGACATAAAAAGGCTAAAAGAAAAGGTTGAAGATAGATTATACAAACACGATCAGTCTGTTCAAACGGTTTCAATGTTATAATAAACCAAAAGTGTTTGTTGATGAAAAGAACAAATATGGTGGGCAATAGGCTACAAAAATCCCTTATGTCTCACCCGTGCAAAGCAAGTTTAGTCTGCCTCTATAATGGTAATGAAATAGTCATGACCAATCATGCACCTGCTGTTGTGCATGACTCAGAGGACACCCTAGAGATAGCTGAGATAACTAGGAAAAGAATGCTTGAGAAAATGAAAAGCCCTTTATGTGTGACATAAAATTAGGTTTTTCCCCCCTCCCCCCCCCCTCAGATTACTCGAAAGAGACTCTCTTGCAATCTTTGCACCACAAAGAGATTTGACCCCTGAACCAGTTATTTTGGTTAAGATTGAATTGCAGGAAATGGCTAAGACCTCAGTTCAAATCACTTACAGCATTGGCAGTGTATCCACCAAATACTCCTGTATGCTTGTCCCAGAGTTTTCCAACAAAAAGTCAATTGAAGATTCCACCTTTTACATGTCAAATAAGCGTAGAGTCAGGCTCGTGACTCGAACAAAAACAAGCGCTTGTTGGGAGACAACCCAATCTTTTATTTCTTGCATACTAGGTTTGTCTTGTGTGTCTTATGTGTTTTGTGTGTCTTGTGTGTTTGTTTCGAGTCATATGATTGTATTATCAAATCTCAGGTTTTATGCAGTATTTGGTACAGGAAATAACTTAGAAGATTGCATACAGGAAACTTTTCGTCAAAAACAAAAAGTGAATTTTCACTGAGTGTGGAGACGGCGTCACAGATTATACGCGATGCCGTCAGCTCGACCTCTGTGACGATGTTAGGATATTCTTGACGGCGTCAAGAGGCCAGCTACTAGAAATTCGAAATTTTTAAGTATTTTTGAAAATAACTTGTGTAACATCTAAAATATGTAATTCTTTTGTAAATCTGCAAAAAAAACCTATGATTGTGACATTACTCTCATCCTATCTTGTTAGCCCTAAAATATGTTAACTAATTCAGAATTACATTTATCATTTATAGTCGGGTCGGGTTAGTTTAGCTAGTCGATGTTGGGACTATAAATAACCCCTCCATACTTCCATGGAGGGGTAGAAGTTTACATTTGTAAAGTGTGAGTGTGTGTGTGTGTCTTCCTTCTTTTCTCTCAAGCACACATACAACTTCTCATATCTTATCTTTTCTCTCTAATAAACATGGATCAATTTCTTTTCCATTTTACCATACATCCGGATCTTGTGTTATAAGGGTGAATCTAATGTTACAATTGGTACCAGAGCATAGGGGGAATCCGTGTTGTTTATCTACTGATCTTGTGGTTAAATAAGCTCAAAATTCGTGGCTTATTTCATACCAAAAAGCCCACGGCTCAAATGGATTTTGGCTTATTTGGTTGTTAATCTTGTTCTTTCCTTGATCTACATGTTAAACAGGCTAGATTGCTACCAAAACATGAGTTACATAAGCTCTTAGATCGATTTATAAGCTTAAAAGGGTTGAATTTTTTTTATGTTCTAAGTGGTGGTTTGGCTCGAATTTGATGATTCACGAAGAATATGTTGTTATTTCGTGTTATATACTCATCTAACCACTTAGTATTAAGCCCCTATAGCTTATTTGTGAAACTAATTGGCTTATTTGGGCTTATTATGCTTAAATTTCGTGTCGATTTGAATATTAAATTATATTCTTGGTGGCGGTTTGACATAAAGAGGGGACAAGATCCGTGATTTTAGGAAAAGGTACACGGCGGTTTGACCAACTCAAAGGCGGTTTGATTAAAATAATCAACAATAGTAGGTGGCGGTTTGCCTAAAGCCGGCGGTTTGATAATAGGATTACACGGCGATTTGATTATTTTAATATAAAACAGCAGCGGTTTGCGAAATTAAACGGCGGTTTGATTTAAATAATAAAAAAAGTTGGCGGTAGTTTGCTCTTTTACACGGCGGTTTGGTTAAAAGTCTCGCGGCGGTTTGGTTTAGTCACGGCGGGTTGCTTATTTTATATAGGCGGCGGTTTATGAAAAAAAGGGGCAGCGGTTTGAATTAATTATTCGCGGCGGTTTGCTAAGAATTAGGCGGCGGTTTGGTTATTGAAAACAGGCAGCAGTTTGCCCTATAATTGCCGGCGGTTTGGTGTAATATTGGTGGCGGTTTGCCATAGGTGACGGTTTGCCATAGGAGGCGGTTTTCCACACAGAAAACCATCCGCGCATCAGGTGGGCATGTGACCGACTTTGGGCATATGACCAAATTTGGGAATATTATAATCAAAACAAGAACAACAAACAAACACCACAATCAAGAATCAAGACTCATAAAACACAATCAACCATAACAACACACCACACAAACAACAACACTTAATCCCAAAACGATCCTGAAAAGATTCACTTAAATGACAAAATGGCTAGAGATTCGGATTACGATGACATGTGATCACGGAGTTGATTTGGTATCCCTTATTTGCAATTGAAGTTGGATTTCACAAAGGCGTCTACTTATTTCATCATAGAAACTTCCTTTAATTTTCTATCGATTGATGACTTGCTTGAACGTATACAATTATGATTAAGACTTGGATTATCTAGTTTCCAGCGGTCAAGGGGTGGTTGGATGAAGACCTGGATAACTATCACTTAAAGGAGTTACGTTGTAGTACTCAGTGTCACACGCAGAAGTCGATGTGGATAACTTCAAGAGGTGTTGTACTTCTCATACTTTCGGAGTGGGTATAGAGTACTTAAAGATCTAATCTTGCACCGTTCTTCAATCACAACAGTGCAAGCTTAAGTAACAAATTTGGGGGATTTTACTTCAGTTTCAAGTTTGATATATCGGGTTTACTTCACCAAGTGATCACGACAATAGCCTACAGAATACGAGGTTGGTAAGTTAGCCAGAGAGTTTAAAGGTTGAGATGTAATCAGCACTTCTCACGGGTATTTTTGTGCTATTCCAAGACAAAGATACTTCACAGTCTAAGCAAAATCTTCAAAGTTCTTCGATGACATTCATTCACAAGACCTTGATTATACCAAGTGTTCTTGATTCTTGCTTCATCTCCTCTACGGTTTCTGAAGTCAAGAGGGTAATGATTCTTTTGTATATCAAGATTTGTGCTTATGACAAGAACTTCTCGAGTATATGAACGTACACGACAATGATGCTTCCGAGAGTTCGCAACCATCATGGGGTAAAATGTGTACATCCGGGACTTAATTAACTTTGATGTTACCATGTCAACTTCCAGGGGGAAGTAGTGTATACTACTTCACTTAGAATGGTTTGTGAAGTATTCTGCAAACGTGAGAAGAACAGTTGCTGATTTCTCGCATGCACCCCCGAACGAATATTCACCAAGCCCTGATGACAAGAAGCAGTGGTCGTTGGTGTGGTTTGACTTCTACAAAATTCCGCTGTGCACTTTGATGACAAGTAGAAGATTGTTCAAGCTACATCAATGTTTCAGAATCTGCTCAAGATAGGGATGTTGGTTTGGGGGGAAGCTGATTCAGAAACTTCGACAAAAAGGAGTCTATGAAGAAAGCTTTTCAAGACATGCTGCATGAATTGGGGGGAAGTTAATCCAACTCATGCATACTACAATGGTTCCTGTACAAGTAAAGACACAGAAGATCCAAGCTGGAGTACAAGTTTCAAGACAAGGAGTACTCAGAAGACATCTTTAGCTTTGGAAGCGCTTTGGAAGACTTTATTTGTGTTGTATTTGTACATGATAGGAACATTGTAAGTAATTCCGTATGTCCACATATTAGGGGAAGATTGTTAGCCCTAAAATATGTTGACTAATTCAGAAATTACATTTATCATTTATAGTCGGGTCAGATTAGTTTAGCTAGTCGATGTCGGGACTATAAATACCCCCTCCATACTTCCATGGAGGGGTAGAAGGTCACATTTGTAAAGTGTGAGTGTGTGTGTCTTCCTTCTTTTCTCTCAAGCACACATACAACTTCTCATATCTTATATTTTCTCTCTAATAAACATGGATCAATTTATTTTCCTTTTTACCATACCTCCGGATCTTGTGTTATAAGGGTGAATCTAATGTAACATATCTTTATTGCTTTCATAGAGTCTAAAGTTAGTTAATGAGGTTGTATTTATTATTCACCCGTGGATTTTACGCTTGGTGTAGTTGTCTTTGTCTTTGATTACAAGTTATATTTGATGAGAAGAAGCTTGGAAGATCTTAGGATGTTTTCATTAGATGATTCTTAGATGACGATTTAGAATCGCGTTTAAAGCCTTACATAATGGACAACAAAGCAGGTTTAAGTCTATCAGAACGCAACATCCTAGTTCTTCAGTTATCTTTATGTTTTAAGCTATCGACACGTGAGCATACCAAACGTGAATTGCTTGTAGTGTTTATTATATATTGTGGAGTGGCGATTTAAATTGACGCTGTACAAGATATACCACATTTGCTCTTTATGCATATCTCTTCACCAACCCCCAAACCAATACACATTCAATTCTAATCTAGCTCGAACAAATAGTTTTCTATCTACCAAAAGCCTTTAGTCTAGTGGTATGTAAGTTCTTCACCAACCTAGATGTTATGGGTTCAAGCCTCGTTGTAGGCCTTTGTAAGATATGTGGTATAGGATGTGAAATAAATTATCGTTCTAAAAAAAGTGTTATATCTTAATTTAAACCGTGTGAAACCTTGACTAGTTTCACGGGCCAAGTTTAAAAAATTATATAGCTTGAATAAATATTTATCTATCTTATTTATACAAGTGAATGCAAGTTTTATTAAAAATATAAATCTTATTTGCATCATGTTATCATTATTTTGTATTACATGTTTTCGCCAAGCGTTAACTGATCATTTTATCTCACTTTTTAAATCTTACGACTTATTTTCAAGCATTATCTTATCAAGTTATTCGAAATATTTTTTAATTACTAATGTAAAGTTATAAACAAACTATATTTTAAATTCACTTAATACACATCAATTATCAGTAAAGAAAAAAATACAACGGCTTATGTAGTATTTCAATAAACGAGTGCTAAAACATTTGTATGCTCAACATAGTTATGTTTTATTTTGTAATCATTTTGCTAAGGACCTAAGGTCCTAAGGATGTATGTATATTACCTAGTAAAAAAATGTAAATACCCTTATCCCACATTGAATGAGTGAAGGAAACATGAGATATGAAAGTCACTATAAAAATAAAAGCTTATGTAAAAGTTAAAAAAACACATGATTAAAAGCATGAAACAAATATATATTATTATTATTTGTTTATGAATATGTTTTTAAATTTTTAAATTTAAGTTAGCTTTTATATGTTTTATTTTGAGTACTAAAACATTTTCTTAAATATAAACGAGCTTATTCGAGATCGAGCTAAAGTTAAGAAGCGAGTCAATTGAGCTCGAGCTGGTATACGATCAGTTCTAAGTCTTCATTAACAAAAAATAAACGAGCTTCGAGCTCGAACTCGAACAAAGAAAATTTATTCGAGCTCGAGCTCGAGCCTATATATATAATTTCATTCGAGCTCGAGCCGAATAGTTATTAAACGAGCCTAGCTTGATTAGGCTGCAACTCGACTCGGCTCGGATCGTTAACATTTACTTGAAATGTAAACATTCCAAATTTAATATAAAAAAGGTACTTTATCATCTATGAATAAGCGACAATAGAAGTTAAACAGAGAAAAGGCACTGAAAAACTAAAGTCTACAACAACCCTCGCTGAAATCATATATGAGCATCTCCAATGGCAAAAGTCATTAATGACTTTTTATAATAAATCTACCTATATTATACAAGAGACCTCAAAAATAACTGTAGCTTGCTAACAAAAGGACACGTAGCCTCAAATAGTTTGTCACTGTGTTACCATCTCTACCTATATCATTTCTTCCCTCTTTTTCTTCTTCATTTATATCACTAATGTTTTTTTACCACTTTTCTCTCTCTCACACTAACAACCTTTTTTCTTTTGCAGATTTTTCTCAAATTTGTCACTTGCCCGTCCAAATTTATAAGTACAAATGTATATGTCGCCACAATACATACTAACTTGTACTAAGTTTTATGAATTTTTTCTTGTTGTGTTTGCGTTTGCAGGTTTCGGTTTATCCGTAGTGCTACTCCGGTCATCGTTGCACATGGTATGTTTGTGTGTGCATGTTTAGGTATGTTTCTGCTGATTTTATTTAGTTCTTAGTGTTTTGTTGTTTTATATGTTTTGATTTAGTTAGTTTTGTGATGCTTCTTTATAGTTTTTTTCTTATACATTGTCTTTGATTTGTTTCGGTTGTGTGGGTTTAATTTAAGCTGTCAACAACTTTAACATTTATGATATCATATCATTGACTTAGATAGAGAGTTGCAAATTTGGAAGACGTGAAAGATATGTATATTTTCTTAAGGATTGAAGTAATATTCTTTTATTATATCAAAGGTTTATTTACTTGATGTTGTTGGTTCACGGTTTTTTTTTTTGTTAGTGAATAGTTTGTATGTATCTAATAGACTAATTTGGTTAGTCAAATGTTTAACTTATAGTTGTGTGGTTTTTAGGCGTTTTTGGTCGTGAAACTTGAAGATAAAAAGTTGGAGATGAATATTGATGATGAAGAATGGAGCATGGGAGCTTTAAAGTTTGATGATGAAAATCAAAAGGTAAAAGGATTTTTGAAGAGAACTAATTTAGTGATTGGACTTCTAAATATTTAAGAAATGTGTAATTTAATTTTCATCTAATTATTTTGGCAAATTAAAAACTATACGTTGCAAGTTGCTATTACAATTTTTTCATCCTATTACATTTTTAGTACTCGATAATAATGAAAATTTAATTAGTGTGTATTTAAGCCTACATATACATGTTCTATGTTTTGATTTTTGTTGCATTACCCATTTCTAGAGATAACGTGTGCATGCAATTTGGAAATTGGGTCGATTATATTTTATAAGAGAAATAGGGTGGTGGTAGAAATGAAAAAGAATTTGTTCAAAAGAAACAAAAAAGAAAATGAGTAGAACTTCAAAGAAGGATATGGGTGAAAGCATGTGAGGATGGTTTGTAAGCATGGATGAGAGGGAAAAGTGGGGTTATCGGTAGGTACATTATTAAATGAGAAGAGTAAGGTGGTAGGTAAGGTGTAAGGATGGGATGTAATTAAACAATGTAGAAATGACTTCTATGAAAAAAGATAAGGATTTTACAAAACTAAGAACATATATATTTTACATGTTAAAATTTTATGTATAATTTTTTTGTGAATTTATGGATGAGATGAGGAAGGATGAGGCTATGCTAGCTAGCTATATTGTATATCGCTTGTTTTACAAATTTATTATTCAAAGAGACATATTCTTTGACAATTATTATTTGATGGTAATCTCTAATTATATTTATAAGCTAGGATAATATTCAAAAGTATTAGTAGAAGGCTTAAGGTAAGGTATTAGTAATTTTGTCATAATTTTAATGAAATACAGTAAGTTTTATGGTTATTTTCTTTACAACCGAAATCATAAATGTTTGTAGATTTAATTCTAGCAATAGATAATGAAAGAGCTTATTTAAGTTTTGAAGAGTTTTTTTTTGTGTTTTACTAGAATGATAGACAAATAATGGGATTGTAAAATCAAATACAGTAGTTGTGAAAAAAAAACCTCTAGGTGGTGGGTGGAAGTGTAGGGGCTAGAAACTGTAATGCATTGAGCAAAATATTTTCATTAACTTTCTATTTTTCCTATTGCATAAATGTTTGATTTAAATTTATTATTCTTACATTTATTCTATAGTCACTAACGTAATATGATATCTTTTAATCAAAATTCTGATTTAGAAACAATTTTGAACTTATCTCGAACTATTCTTAAAGAAGAATCTGATAAAGATTATAACATGCATAATGCTTTGTTTAGAAAGGCGGCAAAATTAGAATAACAAATTAATAATAAAGTTAATTGGATGCATGTTAAAAACAAATAGGTGAACCACTATGATTTATTTTTTTGTATTGTTTTTTAAATTCCGTATTGTGTTTTAATTTTCGTATTGTAATTTTTATTTTTATTTAAATGAATGAATTCCGTATTGTGTTTAAAATTTCGTATTGCAACGGATACATATCCCAACGGATAGTTTTCTCTCTATAATGGCTTTTTCAATCTAATTTAAACCACACACATTTTATTCAAATAAAAATAAAATTACAATACATAAAAAGGAAATACGACATCCAAAGAAAAATACAATACATAAAAAAGAAATACGACATTTAAATAAAAATACAGATTACGATACGAAAACATCTCCTATTTGTTTTCTTGGTGCATCCAATGGATTTTGTGACTGATATTATCTTGTATTTTTGAAACACATTTCCACAACTTTCGTTCAACCTCGAGATCTTTCATGGATTCGTCGATTAAAAAATTTGTCGATCACAACACGTCTTTCTTGCGGAATGTCTTTGCATTCCGCATATTGTTCCTTCAAAGCTTGTTTTGCATGGTATGCTTCGTTAAACACCTTGGTTACGGCGATGATAGCTTGCTGACGAGCGGCATCGTCTATTTCACATTGTTTTTTAACATACTCTTTGATTTTTTCGACGGTATGTGGGAGAGAACAAGCCATGTTTCGAAAATGTATGTGAAAGTTGGGTGAAAATGTATGTGAAAGTTGGGTATTTATAGGTGAAAAGTGAGGGTTTTAAATTTTGTAGCCGTTGAGGTATTTTTATTAAATTTTGTAGCCGTTAAATTTAAAAA
>BQNB010101545.1:2795-20094 GCA_026074375.1 Tanacetum coccineum | reverse complement strand
TCTATTCTTTTGGCATTTTCTTGGCTTTTATTTGGCAAAATCCCGGGTAATTTTAATATACAATTAAGCATTTATCAATAAAGTATCCCAAATTTCTTTTGCGGTTTGACACATAAAAATTCTTTCATATTCTTTACGTGGTAAAGCATTATAAATTACCATTTTAGCTTCATTATTTTTAGAAAGTTTCTTTTTAAGATCATCGTTTTATTTATGAAAAGGTACAATTTTATCCTTTTTAGTTTCGGGATTATTTTGAATAGGAGGAAAATCACCATCGGTAATAACATGTTAAAGATCTAGATCTTTTGACTTTACATAAGTTTCGAATCTATTTTTCCAATAAATAAATCCATCACTTTCAAATAGTGGTGTTCTTTGCATAGATTGCCCTTCTAAATATTTTTCCGATTTCATAGATCGATTCAAGTTTTAAAATACAATTTATTTTAAAAATCTTGTTTGACGTGGCTCTGATACCAATTGTGGAAAACTATAAGGGGGGTTGAATAGTTTACCGCTTTTTGATTTAATGTTTATGTTTGTTTATAAAAACTTAAATTCAACTTTTTATGAATTCAATACTTTCACAATATAAATAATATAAATAAGTAAGAACAAATAAAGAAATAAGAGATAAGAGTTAGAAAGATCAAACTACAACACAAGGATTTATAGTGGTTCGGTTATGAAGCACCTCTTCGCCCTACTCCACTCCTCGAGCACCTAACTCGAGAGTTTTCTTCACTATGTCAACAAACTCCCTTATGGCGGAGAAAACCGTACACAACTTTCGCTTATATCAATTTCTGACACTAAGCTAGATGTCGAGTTCTAATCTTAGCTAGAACCAATCTATCACGACTTCACAACTTCTTCACTACTTTTACGACTTCACAACATAACTTCACAACTACACAACTTCTTCACGCCTTAGTATTCTTCACCACACTACTTTACTACTTTACCCTCTACATTCACAACACCTAACTATCATAACTAGGATGAATCAAATAAGGATTCAACTATACTACAACAATCACAAGATCTCTCTACATGACACAACCTTTCTCAAAGTGAACAAGTTCATACAATCTATGTGGCTTACAAGTTCTGATATGGATGCAACAAGATTCCCATACACACTTGAGGTGTAATACTTCTTTACTTGATGATAGAAGTATTCTTCTCTTGCACTTGAGACTTGAGCTTGACGATTAGCTTGGCCTTTCCATAAACATGCGAACCATCTCTACCGACACAACTCTCGATATATCTAGCGACAGGCGGCTCTCTCCATTACAACCACACGCTATATAACACAATCGCTGGGGTTGAATGCGGCGCTATTTGCTTTATATCTCAGACAAGTAACTGCAATGATGTATCTGCCTGTCAGTAGCCAAGGCATGGCACACACTCACTTTACGATACAGTATAGATCAACAATGTCCTTAGCTCACACATTATCATTCTTAGTAATAACAGTCTTCTCACAAAGATTAGGTACCTCCTCCCGCGCACAACAATCACGTTGACCTGCCCTCTCCTATGCATCTAACTATCACCGGAGTACACCTACACTACGAATGGCGATAAAATACAATAGATATATTAATAATATACCAGCTACTTATATCTTAATCCAACCCCGTCTACTCACAAAGCATAAGATTTCGCGGCGGATCTGCGAGACAATGTGTTATACACGTCAAAAACTATCAGATTGCCGTACACTACACTCGCGAACGCAGTTCGGGATCACGAGACCGGCGTCCTCTCTTGCTGCTGGGTCGTTCTCCCCACCAACGAGGGGACATACAATTGAGAGACAAGACACCTTCTCGAGTGTGGAAGTGACAGGTGATCATTGAGATTCTCGAGGTGCGACATCGAGCACTGATACTGCGCGGTAGGAGGAAATCACACAGAGCGATAACAACAAAAAAAACCTATTGTCAAAATTTCAAACAACAAGACAATTTTCTTATTGTGACTTTTTTCTACAGATCATTATAAAACACATCGGAGAATACTTTATCTAATATTGCAAAATATTATTCTCATACTACAACAAAATGCTAAATACAGAACATAAAGAGGAGTCGGAGCAATAACAAATGTCTATCCCAACATTTAAGCGCATTCAAAAACAAAAGCGGCTCTCTTCTCAAACCCTCAGGTTAAAAAACACAAAAAAAAACATAGCTTCCCCTCTGCTTACACATAGCGGACAACAATCCTAAAACGATTGAGCCATACAAGACACCCTCCACATTATCTATATCACAACACAATTATCACATTACTCATACACTTTAGAGACTTGATTGATTGAACTTTAACACACATAAAATATCTTATTCAGCGACGTACAACACATCAGAGACGATTAACAGACATCTAACTACTAGAAACAACATATCATGACTCTAGCTTTCATTACCGCGGCTCTGTATAGACACATATTACTAACCTCATTTGAACATCCTATCGATTAATCTCATCGTTTATAACACGTGTGTGCATCAATTATCACAAAATTCCGACGAGTCTCACTTGTTCTAAGCGAGTAACTCACATACTCTTTTAGCATACAAATGATTAATTACTTAACTAGGCCTCATTCTCGATACTCACATAACAGCCACAACACTCATATCGTATCTAACGCTCCCTCTCAAATTAGTTAACTGACAGACTGATCACTCATTATCTTCTTAACACAAATACATCAATATATACATTGTTACAATATTCTACTACATTTATATGATACATAACCTCTATCTGATTCTTAGACATTGAGAATATAAATACAGACTCTATCATCTTTATGTTCTATCATCCTCCTCACCTTTTGTACAATCAAAAAGGAGCTCTATCTAAATGAGAGTGAGATAAAAGAATTAAGGGAATTATGGAAGGGAGGAGAGGGGGAGGGTCGGGTGGGGGGGGACCACATAGATTTAAAAAAAATAGTTTAAAAAGTGATTGGGAAATTGTTAAATACTTGATGTAGAACGTGAGGTTTCAAGATCATAAACAAAGAGGGGGGGAACCATAGCCTTAATTTAGAATCCAACCCCCCGTCACACACCCACTTAACCCCCCTGCAATGCACATACGCAAACTGGGTGTCCCACCCTGGTCCAACCCTACCCCCCCCCCTACAAGGCCAATGTGAGTCACACCTCCCCCCTTATCGCCGCCTTGTTCTCCTACCTTACCTATATATTATAACACCCTGAAGATGTGAGTGGCTGTACCAGGGAACGGCTCCTGCTCACGTTGGGACTTCACCATCCCAATTTACTTAATTTATTAACTTTAATACAACAGCTTATCAAAAAGCTGTAAACAACAAACTTTAATGAAGACAAAAATTTTAAAACTTACAAATAAGCTCAGAAATAAGCTCAAAAGCTTGACAGATTTAGCTTTTTTACACTAAGTCTAAAATGGCTAAACTGTTTGGCTATTTAAGAGCAAATAAGCTAATGAAAATGAGAAATAAGCTAACACAGTTGTTTAACTATACCTAATAAGCATATTATAACAAAAATAAGTCAAGAAATGAATTGAAAATAAGATAAAAGGACACATTCACTAAAAAGTTATTTTTGACTAAAAATACTAAACTAAAGAACTAAATAAGCTCTAATAAGCTCTAAACTAAAATAATTAAGCTAAGTTAGACTTAGACTATCCTAATAAGCAAAACTAAACACAAATAAGCTAGGTAAACAAGCAAATAAGCAATGAAAATCAAATAAGCTATAAGTTCAAAACTGCCAATCACACAGCCACAAGGGGGTACTTTTGAGCTAAAAAATAAGTCCCTAGATGGATCCTTATGGCTTAAGGGCTTATGTGCCCTTAAAGCTTATCCAAAAAGCTACAAGAATCAACAATCAGAAAGGAGTTTAAAACAAAGATAAGCCAAGAAAAATGGTTATGAAAAAGCTGTCACTCAAATTTCAACACTTAAAAAAAATTGCAACTTTACAAAACCTACTTTTTAAGCTTAAAAATAAAGTAACAAACAGATCCTTATGGTTATAAGACCTCAAAACAGATGAAATATAAACCTCAAAGAACATATATCATCAATCAAAAACCATTTTGAAATTCAGGTTAAGCCACAAATGCTTAATGGAAAAGCTATTTTTTTTACACTTAACACAATTTTGACAGATTTTGTCAATAACAAAAACAACAAATGCAGGCTATTAGACTTTGATTCTAAGTTGTTTTAAAACTTGAACAAACTCAAAAACATAACAAAATCACAAGATGCAAAGATATAATCAAATAAGCTGATGCAATAAGATATGTTATCACAGATTCACACAACAACTTATATAAGTTAAGAATTTCATATTTAACACCTAAAAGCTTCTAACAAATGGATTTTATGATGAATCTAAGTTAAACTAAGAAGACCCAAAAGACATAACTCATTTTGACCCATTTTGACCTTCAAAAATAGTTAAACCAAACACCCCTTTAAGTTCTTAAATCCAATTTTTAGGCTGATTAACTAAAATTTAAGCAAGGTTTCTTAAAAACAGATGACAAGTATGCAATATTAAGCAAAAATAAGCAAACTCCAAACAAAGTTAAGCACTAGAATAAGCAAATAAGCACAAAGCAGAATTAGCACATAAAAGACAGTTTTTAGCAAAACTCAAACAAAGGACATTTAGGCAATAAACAAAAACAATAAGCATAAAACAAACATAAGTAAGCAGGAAATAAGCAGGTAAACAGTAAATAAGCTAAGCTATAGTAAAAATGCTAAAAAAATAAAAAATGGAACTTACAAGAGTCCAAAGCTTTTGCTTATGATTCAAGGGACCCAAATCAGTTTCCTAACACCTCCCATGAGGTTCTAACCCATGGCCATCCAAAATAAACCATGCTCCAAGATTTTGACATATTTTATTATTTTTTTTGGTGAATTATACTCAAAATCTCACAAGCTATGGTAAAAGCTTGTGAGACCTAAGAAGCAGCTTAAGTAAAAAGGTAAAAGAGCTTTTATGAGCTTATAGAGTGTTTTAAAACATAAATGAACTTAAAAACAGATTTTTAGAACAAAACATAAATTTCATTAAAACTTGAAGAAAGATTACAAGACTTGAATTTGAAAAAGTATATAAGCTAAAAATGACTTAAGATGTCAGTAATCTGAAAGTAAACTAAATTAACAAACGATGCCTCTAAAGGGCTTACAATGCACTTACATAATACTAAGCTAAATAAGTCTTGGGGTCTTGAGTCTTCTCCTGTTTGTGTTTCTTTTTGTGAGACATAATCAATGGTGTGTTTGTTGTGTGAGAGACTTCAAAGATCAATCCAAGCCATCCAAAATGTTTGTTCTCCAAGTTCTCAAATCCTAGCCCTTGATTTTCTTGCCTTTAATCTTGGACCAATGGGATTAGAGGGGATTTCCAAGGTGGCAATTGCTGTTTATAAGGTGGGATTTAAGGAGAGTGATGGTGAATAGTGCTAAAATGGGTTGGCGGGAAAATGGGAGAGATAAACAGTGATTTGATAGTGCAGGGTAAAGGTTTGGTGGTTTGGCAACTTTAGTCCCTCAAGGTGATATATCTGTTTGCACGTATGGCCCTTGTGGTGGAATACTTTGGGGATTTGGCAGGAACAGCCCCTCAAGGTTATATGTCTTATTGCATGGCTCATCCTTGTGGTATAACATTGTTAAGGGTAAAGGGCTTTCATTTGGGCCGGTTGATAAGTGTAAAATACACATATCCGTTAACACCAAAAATGACCCTAAATGACCCAAATCAGACTAAAAATGGCAAAGATATGCTTGTTTTTGTGTTTTGTGTATGCAGGTACGGATATGTCAAAAATCACAAGAAAGCCGTCAAAAACGGGCAAACACGGACACGAGAAACGGAAGAGCACAAGAGAAGCCAAAGATTTAAAGCTAAAGCCAAAAAAAGTCAGCTTCCAGCCATCTATGGTTCAATAAAGTAAACTCAACTTAGTATAGAACAAAACCCCAAAATGTTTCTAATAAACCCCTCCAAGTTCAAATTTTATACACCAAAGTCCTTGTACCTAAGTGGGCCTCTAAACCCCTAATTACCTTACCCGGATCCAAAATCTAAGCCCAAAAGTCCAAAACAAATGGCCCATTTTCTTTTTCATAAACCGCAGGGACTGAAGTTGCCATTTATGAAAGAGTTTAAACACTACACTTGTGATAATAAAAGACAAGAAAAAAACCCCCCTGGTTTTGCAATATCCCCCCCCCCCACCCCCAAACCTTACACCATATTTAACCCCAAATTCAGTTAAAAAACCTAAAATGGCCCAAAAATCCCTTTCCATTCCTCATCTCCCTCAGTTAACCTAGGTTAAAAAATCAAAGGGGTTTATCATAATTGAAGGTGAAAATAAGACAGATTCCAGAGTCATGAAACAAAATGGCAGGGATAGCAATGTAATCTCAAGAGCTCATATTGAGCTTACACAAGCAAAAAGGCCACGTGGAATGTGAGGAACACCACTAGAATGTTGGATTTAGCACTTGACATACTCAGAAAGGAAGTACAATGCCTCACAACGGATTGCCACGTTGGCAATCCGTGTGATCCCAAGGGTTAATCCAACGGCCATCAAATGCTCTCCAATGATTGGGTAATCGTGTGGATATGATTGACAGGAGCGTGGGGAGTGCTCAGACCCCTAAATGTTCTATCGCAGCTATAAATAGCCACACAACTCACACACAAAAAAAAGAGGAGTACTTTTAGGATTTAGCATAATTCCATTTTTCAGCTTATGTATTTTTCCTTACCAGCTATTTTTGTAATTTCCTTTAAAGTAAAGTCCACAAGCTTTATATTAAAGAAACTCAGTTTTACTTTGTCAATAATAAGCTCTCTTGTATTTAACTCATAAGCCTTTCATTATTCTTTCAATTTTATAAACAAATGTTCAATAAGCACCTATACGCTCTTATCATCTCTTACTAGTCTATATAAGCTGGTAATTGAGCTTAATCCGTACCTTAATCATACCTAAACCAAATAAATTATTAATAATTACCTTTTCTATTAGATTATAAGAGCTTTTGGAAGGTGACCAGACATGGAAGGCTTCACATGACTTTACTAGCTTTATCAGATAAGCTATAGCTAGTATCGGCAAATTTGAGTTTATGCTTCTCAGTTTTTCAGAAGCAATAGTGGGGTGTAAGTACCTCTTTTAAATTCCTTGTCATTTGAATTCTAGCTTAATATTACTTAATTACTTAATTTGTTTTGCTTATCTGCTTTATTGGTTTACTTATTTGAGCTTATTTGTGTTTTCATTTATCATTACTCAGTTCTCCTTCTGTTTTTTAGTTAATATTAGTTTAGATTTTAGTATTCCATAACTTGTCTTTAAAAATCATAAAAAAGCCAAAAATAGTTAGCTTAGCTTAAAGTTTTGAATTCTAGCTTAAATTAGTTGTTGAATTTTGTTTATTAAGCTTGTTAAATGTTGTCTAGTATCTGGTAATTAGGTTTAGATCACTAGTTTTCTAAATCATAAGCTTAATCAAGTCTATCATAAGGTTAAAGGAGTGTTTGGTTTTATGCAGTTTGACCTCTTAAAGTCAAACTGCATTGTGAATTTTGCTTGAGATAGTTGTGCAATCATTTTTAATTAGTTTAGAAAGAGTTTTCATAGGTTAAATTTCAAATTTGAAAAAGTTAGGGCTTAATATCATTGTCTCAGCACCAGGGTACTTAATCCCTTTCTCTTTGATTGTAAAAGTTTGATCCAAGCCTTGGAAGGCTTGGATTTGGATTGCTAAGTGTTTGTGCACTCTCATTAAGTAGGTTTAATGCAGTAGATACTAATTTGGTTACCTGAATTTTGGATTTGTGCACTAGCCATTTGCATCAGCAGTACTAACATCAGTTAGTACTGCTGAACTTTTGAACTTCATTTCAGCTTATTATTGTAGGGTCTAGGGGCTTATTTTCATATAGCTTATAGAATAGTCATAGCTTAATATAGAATAGGACTTGCCTTTCATTTTCTAGCTTAATTAGTTAAGATAATACAGATTAAAAGTTTTCAAAAAAAAAAAATCCAAAAAGCCAAAAATAGTAGGTCATATACAGTAGCTTTAAAATTTAGATTTTTTTCTTATAGGTTTAGATTTTATAAACTAGAATAGTAGCTTATAAGTAGTTTAGCTAGTTTTTAAAAGCTTAGGAGCCAGTTTAGCTTAATAAGGATTTTAGCTTATTAGAATTTTAGCTTTTAAGAGTTTATTTCTGAGTTGTGCATTTTGATTTTGAATTTCAGTTAACATAAAGTGTTTAAATGGATCTTAGCTTATTAAAATTAGCTTAAGCACAACTTAAGGAACTTTGAACGTCTTTTATTTCTCAATTTGAGCTTAATTTGAGCTTTTTTACAAGTGGTTAAAGATTTAGAATCAAGCAAAAGCAAGCTTAAACACCCACTTTTAAGCATTCTGTAACAGATTTTGTCCATAAGCTCTTTTAAAGCTATTTTAAGTCATATAATTTTTTTTACAAAGATGCTCAAATCATGACGCCTTTATAAGTTCCCCACCTTAGTTTTTACCAAAAAGTGAAAAAATAAAAAAAAATGGTTGGCTAGTGTTCGAATATAAGACCTCACAAGACACACAAACCACAAAAACCACACCTTTACCATCATGCTACAATAGCTCATCCATTCACCTTTTCCCACATTTAATACTTGTAGTCGTTTTCATTTCCTTTTTCATTAAAAAGCTATAGCATAATAAGCTGTTTTCACAGCTTATTTGATAAGCTGTGCTTATCCTTTCATTTTTCATTTGAACTTTGTTACTTTTTAGATTTTTCCTTATTTTTTGGTAATTTTTTATTAAGTAGATTATTTTTAATCATTTTTCTAAAGTTTTTATTTTTGAAAATTCATAAAAAATAGAAAAAAGTTTCAGAAAAATACAAAAAAATAGTTTTTAGTTTTATAAAAAAATTCTTTAGGTTTACATTAAGAAAAATCATTTTTACCACTTTTAAATTTTAATTTTCATTTTTGAGCTTTTAATTTTAAGTTTATAAATAGGATTTTAATTTTAAAAATTGTTAAAAATAGTTTTCTGAATTCTTAAGATACTTTAGACTTTTCTAAGTTTAAAAATCATTTTTCTCAATTTTTAGGACTTAATTTGCTATTTTCTAGGATTTAATTAGATTTAAATAGTTTTTAATTCAAAAATAATCAATAAAATGTTTTTCTTTTTCTTAAAGTTTTCTTTCGTCCTAATTTAGGTTTAGAAATTTAGTTTGCATTTTTAGGAGTTAATTTTAGTGTATTTGCTTTTTAGTCGCGTTTTATTTGTCCCGTTAATTGTTAAAGTGTTTAATTGTTTTTAATTGCTTGTTTTTAATTGTGCTTTCAATTAATAGTTATAGATACTCAAAAATATCTTTTCTTCTCATTCAAATCATAATCCGAATTAAAACGTGGTTTTAATTTCACAAGTCGTTGGGGAAACGACCCGGGTGATCATACTTCTCGGTTAAATATACGTATTATATATTATATATATCTTTTAAGAGTGAATTTTCCTTAGGGAATTTTCTTAATTTCTCTTGTGGTATTATATCGTATATTTTATTGTGTATCAATTTTTGGCGCCGCTGCCGGGGACTTGTGTTAAAGATTCCGTCGTTTACGTTTGTTGATTTGGTTTGAAGATCCTTTCGTCCTCGAAAGTTTCATTTTTGTTAAATATTTCAAAAATCAAAAAAAAAGTAAAAAAATATTTTCTTTTTCTTTTTAGTATAGTTATCATATAAAAAAATCAAAAATATAAAAAAATTGTCCTTAAAAAATAAATAAAATACACAAAGTTGGTAAACGAACACCAACATATAATACCTTCAATTGAGGTATTATCATAAATAAGTTCCGGTGAACTTGAAAAGTTCCCAAATCGAACCAAAGATTCAAAAACTTGCCATTTGTGTCACTTACGAAATACGGCTCACCTTAAGAAGAAATTTTTAAAGAGCAACGTGAAGTAAGGTTTGATTATTTTTGTGGAGTTTTAAGTTGTCTTTCGTATATCCGTTTAAAATTGATTGTAAAAAGAAAGAAAATATATATATATATATAAATTCAAAAATCCAAAAAAATTAGTGTAATTTTTGTTTACTTTTTAATTTCTTTATTTTTAGTGCATGCGCACTCGATCTCAAGCTCGTAATCGAAATCGTCGACAACAACAAATAACAACGGTTATTGTTGAGGAACCCGAGATTCCAATGGCCGACAATCGTACCATGGCTCAAATGCTACAAGCTCCCATCGAGGGATACGAAGATGCAATTGTTGTTCCACCGATAAATGCAAACAATTATACTTAAACACCTTGATCAACCTTGTGCAAAGTAATAATTCACAGGGTAGACAAACCCTCATTAAACCACCTTCGGATTTTCCAACAAGGTCCACATACAAACGTTTAGACATCCCGAAGTTCCGAACACTTCGATTAAGCTTTTGCTTTTTCCTTTCTCTCTAGACGGTGAAGCCCGAGATTGGCTAGATAAGGAACCTCCTAGATCAATTCTAACGTGGGATGATCTTGTCTCGAAATTCATAAACCAATTCTTTCCACCTTCGAAAACAACTTACCTTTGAAATGAAATCACCACTTTCTACCAAAAACCGAATGAAACTTTCAACGAAGCATGGGAACGTTTCAAAGGACTTCTTCGTCAATGTCCTCATCATGGTTTCTCGGAATTACACCAACTTGATACGTTCTATAACCTCTTTTAATACCAATGATCAAGTGTTTTAGATTCCGCCGCGTGGCCAATTTTCTAGATAAGATGCCCGTGATGGTTTTAGCCATTATCGAAGTACATCCCAAGGTTCGTTTTTTATTAATTCAAGAAGTCGTGCAATTGAACCAAGAGCGAGTACGAATGCTCCTCTTTCTACTTCTACACCTTCTAATTCTTTTGAATTTCAACAACTCGCCGCTTCTCTTGAAGACAAAATGGATATTCGAATGAGCCGATTAGAAAAGATGATTAGTGAAAAGAATGTTACGACTCCTGCTACCGTCAAAGCAGTCGAGGAAGTTTGTGTCACATGTGGTTCAAACCATAATTTCAACAATTGTCCATTAACAAGGAATGAATTTCCCATTTTTCATGATAACATTCATCAATTCCAACAAACCGCCGCCGTTGGCAATTTTGTTCAAAGGAATCCTCCTAATTTGGCAAATCAGATGAGACCACCCGGTTTTAATGTTCAAAATAACCAAGGAAACCAAAGCCGATATCAAGGAAACAATTTCAATTCGAATCAAAACCGTGGAAACAATTTCAATCAAAACCATCAAAACAATCAAGGTCAAGTTTACCAATCACCAACCAATCAACCGACCGTTATTAACCAATTTCCACCATTATCAAGCTCCTACGTCCAAATTCAAGGTGTGTTTCGAAAACAGATTTTAAAAACTATGTCAAGGCAAACGATGCGGTGTTGAAGAATGTTCAAAATCAAGGTCAAAATTTGCATAACCAAATGGCTAATGTTACGAGTTTGTTGACAAACCTTTGTAATAATTTTAAAGATTTTGCCTCTACTTCAAATTCGGGTACTCTTCCAAGTCAAACCGTAACTAACCCTCGTCAGAAAATTAATGCTATCACCACAAGGAGCGGTAAGACTTTGGAAGGACCTTTGAAATCCTTTTGTTCCTACTCTACCTCCCGAATTTCAAATCCTCAAAAAAAAGAACATGAACACAACCCTGAGACGTCAACGGAAAAAGTGCAAAAATCCTCTTTCAACTCTTACAAACTCTATGAATTCACTCAACATTTTTGTTGACTTTTTAAGCATGTTTTATCTCAGGTAACCAAGGGTGAAGGATGCTATGCACGAGGAGTCCGCGCTAAAACTTGTTTTTGAACTCGTATTTTGTTCCATGTTATAAAACTAATTATCCTTGTTTCGGAAAACCTATGTTATGAATTTGGTAACGATCCTGTGGGACGTATGTTGTTTACTCTGAAATATCTTTGTTGTGCTTATTGCGGGGGTCCTCACTATGATTATCAATGTCAACCGATCAATGAAACTTACTATAAACCTAATCCGAGTTATGATTATTCCGGTTTTGACCACCCACAACCCCTGCAGGACTCCGTCGATTGTCAAGAAGCCCTTGATAAAATTCTTGAAGAGCTTAAAGAAATAAAACGAGATCAAAGAATGTTAAAGGAATTAAAAAAGCGAATCGCGAAAGAATAAACGGCTAAAGAGAATATGAGTATCGAGGAAATGAGGCATGAGCAGCAATTGGTTGATTACAAAATTAAAGAAATCATGAATGATTTGGGTATTAAAAGATTTCGAGGCGAGAAGATTGATGAAGAATATGAGAGAGATTGTAAGATTACAATTCAAAAACTTAAGCAAGATTTTAATGAATAGGGTAGCAAAGTTCGAAAAAAGGAGCAAGCTTACAATGAAGAACAATATTCTACTGCCCGTCGTCGCATGCTTTCTATTCCTTTTGTCGAAGAGGATGATTATATTCCTTTAGGAGATATTATTGCTCGATATTCTACGTCTAAAGCAATCACACCCGACTTACCGATCGAGGAGCCCGATAACTCTCTAAGTATGGGGGACGAGCATCTTGACACAATTCCGGAAACGGAATCGGACGAATTCATAAAGTCTAGTGTTGAGAACCTTGTCCAAAACCCAAGTGAGTCCGCGGATTTATCTGATGGTGAAAGTAAGTGTGATGTGCCCATTAATGATGATTTACCGGAATCTCATTTCATGACTTTTTCTAATCCTCTTTTTAATTCTAACGACGATTTCTCTAGTGATGATGAGTCATTATCCGAAGAGGAAATTCAAAATGACGAATTTAAATATTTCTCCAATCCTCTTTACGATCTTGACGATGAAATTAATCCTAATCAAAAGGATTTAGATGTTGTCATTCCAATTCCACCAGGAATTGATAAACATTGCTTTAACGCCGAATCGGATCTTTTAGAATCTCTACTAAATCGTGACTCTCCGATTAATTCTACAAAGATCGATTCTATTTTTGATGAATTTTCTTTTCCTCGACCTCCGGAAGAGTCTAATGATGAATATTCTAATTCTACAATCGAGTCTTTCTCTCCATCTCCTATCCCCGTTGAGGATAGTGACCCTTTTATGGAGGAGATCGACATATTTCTTGCTTCAGATGATTCAACACCACTGGGTGTTGAAAGTGATTATGACTCGGAAGGGGACATTCTTTTACTTGAAGAATTGCTTAACGATGACCTTGTTCCCCTTGTTGAGTATAATCATTTTACCTTTGACGTTGAGCCCGATACGGCTATGAAGAACGGTTTAGATGAGCTAAACGAAGATGAATGTTTTGACCCGGGGGGAGGTGAAAATGTTGTTTTTCTAAATGTTGAAGAGGACGATTCCTTCACATTCACCATCCGTACTTTTCTCCCATTTGTAACCTACCCTGAGAATTCTCCCTTACTTTCCTCCACCAAAAATGAGGATACCATTTTTGACCCCGGCATCTTCACTTAGAGCCGGTGGCCTCTCATCGGGATGGAACTTTCATGTGCTTTAATGTTTGTCCAAACATTAATGAAAGCCCGATTGAGATTTTCTCTTCCATTTTCACTCTCCCTTCCCACCCTTGTGTCCGATTTGACCTTCATTCTCTTTCTTTCTTCATTTCTCTCCTTTAGGAGTGAGAATTTTGTTTTTGACCCCGGCATCGTCACGTTTCATAAGCCAGTGGCATGTTCAATGAAAGTTTTCCATTTGCTCTCCCTAAGGACGAATTAATTCAGGGATCGAGTCGAGCTTGTGACTCGGTGACAAAAAACAAGCCGCTTCGTGGGAGTTCACCCTATGCTTATCCATTTTCTTCTTAGTTTCTTAAATAATGTGTTGTGATGTGTTGTGGTTATTCTCTTCTGGTTTCTTGTTGTTTGTTGTTTGTTGTGATTTTTGCAGGATTGACCCAACAATTTTAGAAGACTCTCATGTCCGGTGTTGTATCCCGTTTCACTCGAGCTTCCTATCCTTTGTTTAAAATTAGTTTGGGGAGATCCGATATCCTTTCATCTTATCGATTCACGTTTATCTTTGCATAATTCATAAACGGCTTAGATTTTCGTAGAAACCCGACTTTAAACATTGAGGACGATGTTTCATTTTAGTTTGGGGAGGGAATCTATCGATTTGATGTTACCTGCTTATTGTTTTGTTCTCACGTACTCGTTTTCCCGCAAAAATAGCAAAAATTTTAAAAAATTTAAGATCTTATTTGTAGGAAAAAAAATAAAAAATAAAAATATATTCGTCTCTTTATATCCTACATTTTCTTCATGTAGCGAGACCTCTTGCTCTTCAACCTCCAATATGGCCATTAATAAGGTCGGTTCCAAGTCTTCTTCAACGAGATTAGATTGCTCGTTTGGTCTTGTCTTTAAGTGACAGTTAGGTGCAATGTGCCCTAATTTCTTGCATTTATAGCATTTTACTTTGCTAGTATCATAAGTTGATTTCTTGAAGTTATTTTTATCATAACTCCTATGAGAGGTTTCTCCATCTTTCCTCTCTTCCTTAAAGTTCTCATGATTTCTTCCTTGTGAGAATTTATGCCTTCCACGTCCACGTCCTCTAAAATATTTTCCTTTATTCTCATGTCGTGTGAACATCAATTTTTCTTGATTATCCACTTGTTTGCCTTTCTTATACTTAATCCTTTCTTCATAAGTCTTAAGTCTACCAATTGCTTCTTCTAAAGTCATTTCATCTAGATCTGAGTATTGTTCTATTGACGCAACTATTTGCAGATACCTATCGGGTACGGCGTTTAATAGTTTACGTACTAGTGTTTCATCTTCCATTGTATGCCCTAGACTAGCTGCTTTGTTTACTAAGGTTGTTAGTTTTGTGGTGAAGGTATCGATGGTCTCGTCTTCCTTCATGTGTAGCAACTCAAATTCGGATTTGAGTGTTTGCAACCTTGCTTGTTGGACTCTTTCTTCTCCTATGTGTCTAGTTTTTAAGGCATCCCATATGGCTTTTGCGGTTTTGTGTTTTGTGATTTGAAGCTGTTGTTCTTCTGGTAAGGCTTGATAAAGGAATGCGATAGCAGTTTTGTCTTTTTTGTTGTCTGCTTGGGTTTTTTCATTGGGTTCTATCATTTCCCATAAACCGTTCGCTTCGAGGATAATTTGCATTCGAATTGCCCATAGTGAGTAATTCGAGGGTTTTAAAGTTGGACATTGGAATTGTGGTGTACTTGTAGTACCTACTTCCTTCTTCGAAGTATCTCCACTTTCTTTCGTCATATCTCTAGGATACTAAATAAAATCTCCCAAATAAAATTCCTAACACTTAGTGTGTCGAATTTGTGGTGAGTACTCTTGCTTTGTGCCTTAAAGGCTATCAATCTTAGCGGGACTAGTTTTTTTCTTCCAAAAACTACCCTTGGGGATTTTATATTCTAAAAACGAATAACCTAAGGTTAATTACTCCTTAAAATTATTCTATCGATATAGTAAGTAATATAATTACTATATTCTAACTTCGGGTTTTAGGGAAAAGTTACTATCTAGAATTATGGGGTAACTTTTGTATAATGCCTAAAACTAAAACAAAACTATATAACAAAGATTATATAGAATCTGAAAGTAGAGGGGGGGTGTTTGTAAAACCTTTAGGGTTAATTAACCCTGGTGTCCCCTTATTATTTGTGGTCCGCCTCTTTTGTTGTGTGGAGACTCTGTGAGTTCTTCTCCTTGTGGCGTCCTGATCTTCTTCGTCTCGTCTGGTGGTTTTCTCCGCCGACTGAGATCGCGACTTTGGTCGCTCTTCCTCCTTGTGTTCTTAACCACGGGTTCCTCCAATTGGTTGGTGCGAAAGCTTTTAGGGTTTCGCGATATTTTGGGGATCTTGGTGAAAAACCGCCGTTTGATATGGGGTTTTTATTTGGATAACCACGAATCAACTAATGATTCTGAAGCGGGTTCGATTTATCGATTCTTCAAAAGGTGTGTTTGTTCCTTTTGATGCTTTTGATTCTTTCGTCCGTTTCTTGTGATGACCTTTCGTTATCCAAAATTTGTGGTTAATATCTTTGTTTCGAATCTGAAAAAAAATGCCCTAACCCTTTGTTTTCGGGGTTATGATTTTTTGATTATTGTTTCTGGGTGAAACCCCTTCGTTGCCGGTGATTAAATCACTTGGTGGCAATTGATGGATTTGCCCAATACGAAAAACTGTTTATACAAAAACACAGAGATGATTTATGATTTGTGTTTGTGATTTGCAAGATGTTTTTCTGGAAAAATTTGCTGCGGTTTTTTTTTCTTGATTCGAAACGAACACAACACGGTATATGATGATTTTGGTTTAATCAACCAAAGGCTCTGATGCCAAATGTTGGATCGAATTATCTAACCTTTCTAATCAAAATATACCAAAGTAATAGTTTTTCTATTAATCAAATTTCTGTCATCATCGTTTACAAGTATATAATCGAGTTCTATATATAAGAAATGAAAGGGTACGTTCTAAAGGTTGTGTCGGTTGATGAACCGATGCATCCCTTGGTGAAATAACTGTAAAACGGTTATGTAACCACTTTTCTATAACTGTCATATTTGACAGCGGGTATGATTACCCATTTGGTTGGGTTTGACCCGATTTAACCCAATATTTTGGTGACGTGGTTTTTATGAGCTAGTTCTGTTAAATCAAATCACATGGTTTTTATTCCCATGTAGTGGTATATATTCCTTACACAAGTGACTTTTTTAGATGCACAACTGTTTTTGTGTGAACGTGTGTAATTCTATAATGTTGAGGTCGACAAGCATAAGATATCCTTCTGTTAATTCTCTTATTTTCTAGGTAGTTACATTGAAATGTTTAAATCTCTTAATGAATTAGTTTTTGCATGATATTCTTTTGGATTTGTTACATATATCTAAACGGCCAGTTAAATGCCTTTGTAAAGTAAGAAAATATAACTCATGCACTGAAAGGCATGGGGAGACGTGGATGATGAATACGAAGTGGTTATGTATGAATATCAATATCTATTGAATGGTAGCGTTTACTTGGATCCGTTAAAATCTAAAGAAATAACCACGTAAGAACAGATTTAGTTTAAGTCACTTAGTTGAACAGTATGTGGATTTGAGGTATAATGCAGACT
>BQNB010101544.1:4326-24444 GCA_026074375.1 Tanacetum coccineum | reverse complement strand
TGAATCGAATCCTTTCGAGCACCCAGTCAACGGACAATTTGTATTTAGAAGTTAGGTATAAGGCAATAATACCTAGTTATGGGGCAACATGAATTACATACAAGATATGTGTTAACGTCAAGGCTTCGGTGTCATGAGCTCAATGCAATCAAGATTTATACATTGCATTCGTTGCAATGTATTCTGTTGAATTATACTTTGAAATACTGTCGCTGGCTGATCTTAAACCTTGTGGTCCACTATTGAACATTACTTGATTTATTGAAACATTACTTGGATTTCGATAACAATTCTTCTAAATGTTGTAACGCTACTTTTCTTACAGAAATATTTCTTGAACTATTTCAATACTGCTTTTACTTAAACCTATGAATTCACCAACATTATTGTTGACGTTTTTGCATGTATTTTCTCAGGTTATTATATTGCTAGCTGAGCATGGGAGCATTTGAGTCGCGTGGATATCAAAACTTAAAGGACTCGGTTTTCTTCACATTCGATAGTCATTTATCTTTAAAATATACATTGAATCATGTTTGAACTCTTTAATTTGGTGAAAAGGAAATTGTTGGGACCTAAATTTACTCTGATTTATTTAAATCGAATGTGACATTTTATCAAACGTCCCTTTTGAGGTCGTTTACTGTAACTTGTACTTTATACTATGAAGTGGCACCCCAAAGTGGTATTCCGCTGCGTTGTGATTTTATGGGGGTGCTACAGATTGGTACCAGAGCACTGGTTATAGAGAATTAGGTCGTTTTCAAAACCCTAGATCGTAGCCGAACCACTAAATACTAAATCTTGGTGTCCGGTTTTTATTTTTTCCTTTCTCTTAATCCATCTTCTTCATATTTATTGTCAAATGTTCCTTATTTAGCTTTAAGTTAGATTGTTAATATTGTTTTTATGTTTCCATAATTGTGAATTTGGTTAAACATACAAACTCGAATATAACATATTTTTAACAGCAACAAATTTTTTAAAACTAAAACAAACCTTTAAACTATTCAATACTTCAAATCATCATCACAAAAAACCCCCCCCCCTTTCAAGTTTCCACATATACCAGAGCCAAGGCCCCCCCACCTCATGTTTTTTTTTTTTTATTTTTTTAAAAATATACTGCGTATTTTAAATATTGGAATCGATCTATGATTCCAAAAAATATCCCTAGAAAAGGCAATCTATGTCCCAAAAAAAAAAAAACAAGACCACCACTCTTTGAAAGTGGTAGTTTTATTTATTGAAAAAATAGATTCGAGACATATGTTAAATCAAAAGATCTAGATCTTTGGCATGTTATTACCAACGGTGATTTTCAACCCATTCAACAAAATCCAGAAACCAAATTAGATGAGGTTATCTCTTTCGAAAAACAAAGTGATGATCTTAAAAAGAAACTTGCGAAAAATAACATAGCTAAAATGGTTATGAATTTATAATGCTTTGCGCTTTGCCTAGAAAAGAATATGAAAGAATTTTCATGTGTAATACAACAAAAGAAATTTGGAAAACATTGTTAATCACCCACCAAGGTAATAGTCAAGTCAAAGATAATAAGATCGACCTTTTGGTTCAACAATATGAACAATTCGTCATTTCTTTATTCCCCGAAGAACCCGAATCTATAGATAGTGCTTTTGCTAGATTTAATACCATTATTACTATCTTAAAAGGATCTTGATGAAAGGTTTTAAAAATTCCTAGCAAGAACTACGTTGGAAATTCTCCAGGGCTCTGAACATCCTATAGATGGAGAGCCAAAGAAGGTCAAGGCAATTGAAGAGTCGAAAGACCATTAACAATCACTAATCACTTAAAATGAACTTTCGGGAACGGGAATCTCAAAGTTCATGAAATGATCATCAAGAAAGATTCTGAAATAATCAAAGCAAAAGTTGAAAGGAAATCTCTTGCTTTAAAGGCTAAGAAAGAATCTAGTGATGAAGAGTGTTCGACTTCCGGAAGTGAAGACGAAGAATACGCCATAGCGGTAAGAGACTTCAAGAAATTCTTTAAGAGAAGAGGTAGATTCGTGCGAAAACCTCAGAACGACAAAAAGACATTCCAAAGAAGCCGTGATGATAAGAACGGCAAAAGTGATAGAAAATGATTTAGATGAGGCGACCCGAATCATCTTATTGGAGAATGTCCAAAACTAACGAAAGACAAGAATCAAAGAGCATTTGTTAGAGGTTCTTGGAGTGATAGCGGTGAAGAAGATGATGAGAAAGTCAATAACGAAACATGTCTAGTAGCTTAAGCATCAAGTGAGGTATGTTCCGAATCCTCTTACTTTAGTGAAGAAAATTCATCAATAGATGATGTAGTATTAAATAATGAATATGATAAACTGTGGAAAATGAGTTTAAAGATAATCACTAAAAATAAAAGACTAAAAGCCACTAGAGATAGCTTAGAAAAGGAAATTAGTATTTTTTTTTAAGTGTCTACACTCGAGAAAAACAAAAAAGTTGATCTTGAATGTGTAAAATATCATATGCTTAAAATTAAAAATGAAAAGCTTAAAGAGGAATCTCTTAAACAAACCAAGTTTGAAAAGAGCACATATTACTTAAATGAAATGTTAAATAGTCAAAAACCCTCTGATGAAAAGTTAAAGTTAGGGTTTTTAATTCATTTGAAGCATCATATAGTGGAACTAAAGAAATAAAATTTGTGAAAACTCAGAAAAAGGTGTCTCCTGATGGAGGTCCCATAAATATGGGCGGCCCCCTTAATGTGCAGGCAGCCCCCAAAGTAAATATGGGACCGCCACCAGGAACCACACCTGGATCTGAGAAAGGTGTGTCTTTTCAAAAATCTATTTTGGGTCCTAGGCCAAAACACATAATAGTAAACAATGTAAGAGTTCCCGTAGATAGTGATAATGAAGTTAAACAATTTTATAAGCCATTGTCAAAGCCCGGAGTTGGATTTTCAAAACCAAATTTTAGATTAAAAATTCCACCACCTAGAAGAGTTATAAATAATTATCATCGTCCTAAAACACCGCAACCAAAAAGAAACATTTGTCAACAAAATCAACCTCGTGGTTTTATAGTAACTTGGAACAACTTCCCACGACAAAGTTACATGCCATGGGAAATGTGTCTTCCATTTCTACATCTTAACCAATTGCATCAAATGCAAGGGATGTTTAGCACTAACAACTTTGGACCCATGAGATATTGGGGACCAAATGTTTGAGGTGTTGCCTTATATAAATAGATATGCCTTGGAGTCGACTTGGAACCCGATGAGTGGATAAAGGATAGCGGATGCTCCAAACACATGACGGGTAACCGAAAGCTCTTCTCAAGCTACAAGGCATACAACGGAGGTAATGTTATTTTTGGTAGCAATCTTCATGGTAACATCATTGGCAAAGGTACAATTTCAAATGACTCTCTTAAAATAGATAATGTATAGCATGTAGATAACTTAAGATTTAACTTGTTAAGTATAGGACAAATTTGTGATAATAAGTGTAGAGTAACTTTCTCTGAACATGATAGTAAAATCACTAAGGATGGTAAGGTCATAGGTAGAGGTATTAGGAAGAAAGGCTTATATGTGATGAAATTAGGAAATAAGCCTAAAGAAAAAATTTGTCTAGCAACGATTGATGAAAACTCCATGTTGTGGCATAGGAGATTAGGTCACGTAAATATGCGTCTCATTCAATCGTTAGCATCTAAGGAATTAGTTAGAAACTTACCTAAGCTTAAGTTTGATCAACACTTCTGTGATGCTTGCAAAATTGGAAAGCAAGCTCATGCTAGTCATAAGGCTAAGAATATAGTCTCAACGATTAAATGCTTGCAACCGAATCTTAATTAGAGCCATTCTAGGAAAAACGCCTTATGAACTCCTGAGAGGTAGGAAATCTACTCTTGATTATTTTAGAGTGTTTGGAAGCAAGTGCCTCATTTTAAACACCAAAGACTACCTTACTAAGTTTGACCCAAAGTCATACGAAGGTGTCTTTTTAGGTTACACCCAAAATAGTAAAACATACATCATCCTTAATAAACATACTAGGAAAGTCGAAGAATCACTCAACGTGACATTCTATGAAACTCCTACACCCTCTAAAACATCACCCTTGGTTGATGATGACTTAGATGAAGAAGAAGAAATTAAGGTTACCGGAAAGAAAAACCTAGAAAATGACATTGAGGATGAAACTTTAGAGATTGGCGAAATGGTCCAATATTGAAGGACTCAAGGAACCCATCCATTAGAATATGTCAATTAACCCTAACCAAAGAACCACTTAGATCACAAGCCAAAACCCAAAGTATAATACCTTTTGTTTAATATCAACATAAAGCCTAAGAAGTGAATGATGCCTTAACGGTAGTAGTTGATGTCACCATGCAAAAGAATTAAATCAATTCATTTGCCTAACAGGACGTTTTAGGAGTTAGTTTCCCACAACCTAGGATATGACAATCTAGAAACAAAGTGTGTGTTAGAAACAAGTTAGACAAGAACGGTATTGTTTTTCTCGAAATATAGGCTAGGTTAGTTGCTCAGGCTATAATCCAACAAGAGGGCAATCAATTATGATAAAACTTATGCCCTAGTTGCTTAGACTGGAGTCCATTAGATACTATTAGCTATTCATTTGCTTTAAGATTTTTAAGCTATCCAAACAGATGTAAAAAAGTGCATTCCTAAACGGTTTTATCAATGAGAGTATACGTAGCACAGACCTCCAGTTTCATTGTTAACTTTGTAAAACCGAATTTATGTTTTATAAACTTAAGAAGCGTTTAAAATGGTCTTAAACAAGCACCCAAAGCTTGGTATGATAGATTAAAAGCTTTTCTTATTAAACATGAATACAAAATAAGAATGGTAGATAACACACTTTTTACCAAGAAAAAAGTTCAAACCTCATCATCGTTCAAATATATGTCGATGATATTATATTCGACTCGACTTGTCATGACATGTGTAATGAATTTGCCAAAATCATGCAATACGAGTTTCGAGAGAGCATGATGGTGAATCTTTAAAACTACTTCCATGGATTAACAAATAAAACAAAAAGGAAGATGGTATTTTTCTTTAATCAATATATAAATAAATTAAAGAAATGCTTAAGAAATTTAAGCTTAGAAGAATCTTGATAAGATCGTTTATAGCTTCAAGATGAAAGATCTTATATATCTAGGATGAACAATAACAATGATTGATGAAAAACGCAGCGTAATAAAAAAAGAACACGATCAAGTTTTCACAAGTGTTTTCTTTTATTGAACGTTTTCCCTATTACCCCAACTATAATTTGGGGCTACACCAACTAACTATGGTGTACTATTCGACTCTCATCAGTCGACTTGCTATCTAACTATCTAGACTCTCATTGGGAGAGCTCTAGTTTTTCTATGGATGGATGTCTAAAAACCGTATGCCGAAATCTCTTTATAAAGAGAGATATCAAGGCGAAATAGAAGATAAGAACAAACAATATATTTAAAACATTTAAGAATATCTTCTAATATCTTCTGTATCTTTATCTTTATAAGGAGATCTTCTGAAATCTTCATCTTTATCTTCATATTCTCCACCAGCTTGAAGATTTCTGTAATTACAATTTTTAGGTCCTGTTTTGTTTCATTCTTATATTTATTTTGTTTCATCAAATCTAGAATCCTAACAATCTTCCCCTATTGATGAGTGGACAAAATAAACAAAGTCTCGTACAACTTCATCATGAAAGCCAAAGCTTCCCTATATAAGTTGAGATTTATCATCTCCCTGAATGAAACAAAATCTTCAATGCTTCCCCTTGAATTAAGATAAGAAGTATAATCCTTGACAAAGTCAGCCCACACACAATAAGCTGCAAATTCATAGATCTCGTAGTCTGTCTTCCCCTTTTTGGTAATCATCCAACAGGAGTCAGCTTGTAGATAAGCAACTTGTAAACACTTGAAATCCCCCTCAATTGGTGGCATGTAATATGGTTAAACTTTAATCAATAAGCTTCCCAAGAAACCAATATGATTACCATCTCATGAATCTCAAACTGAAAACATGTAAGGCTCTATGTAATGAATGTACTGATTAAGAAAATTGAGTATAAGAAAACGAATTTTGATGAAGAAGCGTAATCTTCTCCCAAACTTGTGTACTTATGTCTTGACAAAACTATCCAAGTGAACGTCCCCCCCCCCCGAACTTTTAATAAATTCTTGTGAACATATAAGTAAATGAAACAAAATCTTCAATGCTTCCCCTTGACTTAAGATCTCCTTGAACATGTCACCACACATAATAAGCTGCAAATCAATAAACCTTTAATCTTCTTCCACTTTTTGTAATCATCTAATAGGGGTCTTCTGTAGATATGCAACTTGGATCATAACAGCTACAAACCATATACCATAACTACTAATCTAGCCTTCCAATACTTAAAATACCCGTCATGAAGCATAATACGAAAAATGACTTTGAGTAGTAGAAATATAAACTAGCAGGAGTAATAAATGACTAGCAGTAGTAACGAAACACTTCCCCTCAAGTGGTGCATGTAGATGGTTAAACATTTAATCAATAAGCTTCCCCTGAAACCCATATGTTGACCATCTCTTGAATCTCGAACTCTGTAGGCTCTATGTAGTGATTACTGATGAAGAAAACTGAGTATAATGAATTTGATGAAGAAGTTAAATCTCCTAAACTTGTGTCTTATGTCTTGCACTATCCACGTGATGTCAAACTTATAAATAAATCTATGAAATATAAGTAGACCGCAACCTTTTGACAAAAACCTCATCTTCTATGAGACACATACTAAGTGATAGAATGTAAGCATTGAGCACCATAAGAAAAATCACACACTTTTGCTAGATTTTGACAAGTCTTCGTCACACCATTGTAAGCACAAACAAGTTATCTTTAAAGTCAATGTCCTGCTACAAACACTTCTTTAAGATATGATAAGAACATGCATCTGTGAAACTCAATTACAACATCAAGTAAGCAAAATTCAATTGTCTTCGTAATCACATCTTCAAACCGAGCCATAAAATCAATAAAAATAAACTATTTGAAAAATAGTTATGTCCGGAATCTAAATCCATCCGAGAAGAAAAATCATTCCTTGTACGATATCAGATGACATTAACAGTATAAACATCATTTGCCAAAAATAATACCCAATGCTTTGAAATAGTATTAAACTTATATTCACCCATATGTTAATACCATTTCTCATTGTACTTTAACTGTACCAACATTTTTGAAGCCCAGTACATGAAATTTAATAGCAGCAGTATTAACAAAGCAATATTAATCTTGGGCCCATGATTGGATACATTTCCTTCCATGTATACATCCATATATTACGCAACCTTCCTTGTATACACCCATATATCATGCAACCTTCTATGTATACACGGTCATGACAGCCAATGTCACGTAAAAAGTCAATATAAAAAAAAGTTAATATCATTTCCTTTTGTTCTCCACGTCAACGAACAACTATAAACCCTCTAGTACAGGAAGCAATATAAAAACACAAAGCAGCAGTAATATACTCTTTGTACATTATTCGAACAGTATAAACATGTAGCGTAAACAACACCAAGTACTTTGAGCAAGCAGTACTAATATACATGAAGCAGTATTAAGTATACAAGCTACATGTACTTGAACAATACTTATCTATTTTGCTTCAAACAATATACTCTTTAATGTGTTCGAACAGTAAAAACCATACCTTGATCCAATAGTAATATTGTCACCCAATAGCAGCTGTAACCTTTAAAGCTCATCAGTACTTCTTTTGCCTTGAATCCCAGTAGCAAGACACGTCCAAGCAGTATTAATAAATATGGACAGTACTAATATCTTGTTTGCTGCAACTTGCTGTTACTGTTACATCGTTGTTGCTACTCCTTACTGATGTGTATCAAAACCTTGTCACGACTTATAACAATATTAATCAAAAACTCTTGAAATCGTGTACCAGAAACTCAACTTCCTATTTTTACCAAATTAGGGTTTGTGAAAAACCCTTGTTTTGTCAAATTCGCCATTAACAGAAAACCAATCAAATAGACACGAATAAAAACCTTATGTTCCTAGATATCAAGAGCAACCTGCTCTAATACCAATTGATAAGATCGTTTACGGCTCAAGATTCATTAGATCTTATATATCTAGGATGAATAATTACAATGATAGATAACAAGCAGCGGAATAATAAAGAACACAATCGTAGTTATCACAAGGTTTTCTTTATTGAATGTTTCCCTATTACCCCAACTATAATTTGGGGCTACACCAACTAACTATAGTATACTATTCGACTCTCATCAGTCGACTTGCTATCTAACTATCTAGACTCTCATTTGGAGAGTTCTAGTTTTCTATGGATGGATATCTAAACCATATGCCTGATAATCTCTTTATATAGAGGGATATCAAGGCTTATAACAGAAGATAAGAACAAACAATATATTTAAAACATTTAAGAATATCTTTTAATATCTTCTGTATCTTTATCATTATAAGGAGATCTTTTGATATCTTCAAAATCTTTATCTTTATCTTCATATTCTCCACCAGCTTGAAGATTTCTGTAATTACAATTTTAGTCTTTTTGTTTCATTCTTATATTTATTTTGTCTCATCAAATCTAGAATCCCAACAGTGTCAATGGCGGGAAAATTGATTTGTAGATTAAGGTGTACAGGTTAACGGGGTTAATTCCCTGTTTTTGTTAAGTGTTTGCATCGTTAGTCCTTTTGGACTAATAATGTTAGTCCTTGAGGACTAACGATGTAAGGGTGAAAGGGATGGTGTACTAACTATGTTAACAGTTTTTTTTGGTATTGGACTAGTGTGTTGGGCCGGATTTTTATGTTTTGGGCTTTTGTATAAGTTAAATGTCATTGGGCCATTTAAACTTATAAAGTGGTCTTTATATACTTTAATGGGCTGACCGACCCATTAGATGGGTATGGGTTGTCCCATTTAAGATTTCCTCGGATTCGGATTCAGCTTCGTCTTTGTCTTTTGACTTTGACTTAGTTGACTTTGATTTTGTTGACTTTGACTTTTTGACTTTTTACGCTCTTTCTATCCCATGCTCAGTTTTGTCGGGTTTTGGCCTCGTTTTTGTCCTTTAGTGAGTATCCATTACCTGCACAATCATAAATCACAAAACACACAAATACAATGTATTTTTGGTATATTTTAGTCATTTTAGGCACATTTTTATCGGCAAAAGGTATGTGTAATTAAGCACATACTAAAATCCCCCATACTAAGATATTGTCGTGTCCTCACGCAATGCCATAAGTAAACACTTAGAAAACTAAGAATCTCAATCCCCCTCGACTAATTACCTCGAAAAGTAGCTAAGTGTTCATCAAAGGGAATTAAAGAAACACTAGTTTTGAAAAGCCACGTTTTGACCATTTATAAATCTACACTTATTACCACACATATTTTTGTATTTTTCCTTTTTCTCATTTTTTTGTACTTTTTCTTTTTAAGCAACTAACATGTATGACTTTCGTTATTTTTATAACTTTTAAGGTCACGGAATAAGAAGCACTTTAATCTTAAAATGCTTAAAAAAATAAATTCATCGTTCCCGACTTTTCACTCGTCCCAAACCAAGCTTAAAAATGAAATCACTGTTAAATATAAGTTAAGATGCTAACACTACTCAGACTTGTACCTTGTGAAACTTTTCGCTCCCGACAATTATTATATCTTAGGTGAATGTGCTTATTTCGAATTTCAACCATAGATTAACGTTTTGCAAAATTTCTATGCTTCACGTTCCACCCAAAAGTACTGAGTTTGAAGGAGAGATCATCCCATGTAGTAACTTTCGTCTCGGCACATCCCAACCTTGCGGCTAAGTGACCAGGATTTTGACACCTCACAGAGACTAGTATCGGGACTCACGGACCTTTGGTTTCAACACCCTTGGATTTCACGTATATACATAAAATCACAACTTAAAATGTAATAGTCTTAGTTCAAAAGCATATTTAAATTTAAGAAAAAGAGATTTTCCCTATATTTATTAAATCACATTTATTACACTTAATATAATTATAC
The DNA here is from genome assembly GCA_026074375.1 of Tanacetum coccineum. Classification (NCBI taxonomy): domain Eukaryota; kingdom Viridiplantae; phylum Streptophyta; class Magnoliopsida; order Asterales; family Asteraceae; genus Tanacetum; species Tanacetum coccineum. Next base: position 14,343 of record BQNB010101544.1, on the reverse strand, counting down.
ATCCTTTAAACTAATGAAATCCTCGACCTTTTAGAAGGCTGCAACATCGGTTGTGAGCCGGTAAGATGCAGCAAACTTTTATCAGTCTCGGATAATTACTATGTGCCTTATTTAGAAGACTGCAACATCGGTTGTGAGCCGGCAAGATGCAGTAAACTTTTATTAGCCCACAGTTTTTATTATTATTATTACCTCATTTTTCAACACATTTTTTTTCTTTTTTCTTTTTTTTACACTTTATATTACCATGATATAGAGAAAATTTCGTTTTAGAAAATTTAAGTATAAATTTGAACTAAAATTATTGATATCGACTATACTTCAAAAATTATTGATTTAAGTTTAATTTTCGAAGAGAGCACGTATTATTAGTCCGGTTAGAAGCTTATGGGAGAGAAAAGCCACAAACTACACTTATGAGCTCTTAAGATTTCCAACTAATCCTTGTTTAGCATCTAACTCATAATTAACTCTATCATTTCTCGTTCTTCGCAAATTTAAAATCTTTAATAAAAAGATCCGCGAATGCTTAGTCTAAAAGTTAAGGGACAAGCTAGAGCTCAACACGCTCGATCGAGTCAAAATTTATTCTTATTCTACCCAGCAGGAAAGTCAAAATTGTGACAAAACACTTATTTTATTTTTGAAAATTTTTAAATTTTTTCATTTTTTTGGAGGATGAATAATTACAATGATAGATAACAAGCAGCGGAATAATAAAGAACACAATCGTAGTTATCACAAGGTTTTCTTTATTGAATGTTTCCCTATTACCCCAACTATAATTTGGGGCTACACCAACTAACTATAGTGTACTATTCGACTCTCATCAGTCGACTTGCTGTCTAACTATCTAGACTCTCATTGGGAGAGCTCTAGTTTTCTATGGATTGATATCTAAACCATATGCCTGATAATCTCTTTATATAGAGAGATATCAAGGCTTACAATAGAAGATAAGAACAAACAATATATTTAAAACATTTAAGAATATCTTCTAATATCTTTCTGTTATCTTATCATTATAAGGGATCTTCTGATATCTTCCAAAATCTTTATCTTTTATCTTCTATATTCTCCACCAGCTTGAAGATTTCTGTAATTACAATTTTAGTCCTTTTGTTTCATTCTTATATTTATTTTGTCTCATCAAATCTAGAATCCCAACAATCTTCCCCTATTTGATGATGACAAAACAAACAAAGTCGCGTACGAACTTCCCCTTAACTAGAGAAGTTGAGATGTAATCATCTCTCTAAATGAAACAAAATCTTCAATGCTTCCCCTTGATTTAAGATCTCCTTGAACATGTCACACAACCTTAATAAGCTGGCAAATCAACTATATTACCTTTAATCTTCGTCCATCTTTTTGTGAATCATCTAATAGGGTCGTCTGTAGTTATGCAAACTTGGATCATTATTTGCTACAAACCTTTATACCATAAATACTAATCTCTAGCTTACAATACGTTAAAAATACCCGTCATGAAGCATAATACGGGAAAAAGGACGATTTGAGTAGTCAGAAATATAAACTTGCAGGAGTAATAAAGGATAGCAGTAGTATCTAACGAATCACTCCCTCAAGTGGTTGCATAGTATATGGTGGTTAAAACATTTTTGAGCAATAAAGCTTCCCCTGAACCCAATATTGTGTTGACCATCTCTGAATCTGAACTCTGTAGGCTATATGTAGTGATTAACTGATTGAAGTAGGGGGAAGAGAAAGAGAAAACTGAAGTTGAGTTTGGAGTATAAGAATTTGATGAAGAAGAGTTTATGTTAAATCTCCTAAACTTGGGTCTTTTGTCGTCTAGACTATCCACGTGAGGTCAAACTTATAAATATAATCTATGAATATTTAAGTAGACCGACCATCCTTTTGACTAAACCTCTATCTTCTGATGAGAAACACATACTAAGTATGATGAATGTATAGCATTGGCACCATAAGGAAAATTTCACACACTGTTTGCTAGATTTTGACGAAGTCTTCGTCACACCATTGTAAGCACAAACAAGTTATCTTTAAAGTCAATGTCCTGCTACAAACACTTCTTTAAGATATGATAAGAACATGCATCTGTGAAACTCAATTACAACATCAAGTAAGCAAAATTCAATTGTCTTCGTAATCACATCTTCAAACCGAGCCATAAAATCAATATAAAATAATAAACTATTTGAAAAATAGTTATGTCGGAATCTAAATCCATCCAAGAAGAAAAATCATTCCTTGTACGATATCAGATGACATTAAACAGTATATAATTTCTTTTGCCAAAAATCATTCAACCTAATGCTTTGAATTGTATTAAAACTTTATATTCACCATATGTTAATTACATTTCTCTATGGTACATTAACGTTGTACCAACATTTTTGAAGCCCAGTACATGAAATTCAATAGCAGCAGTATTAACAAAGCAATATTAATCTTGGGCCCATGATTGGATACATTTCCTTCCATGTATACATCCATATATCACGCAACCTTCCATGTATACACCCATATATCATGCAACCTTCTATGTATACTACGGTCCATGACAGCCAGAATGTATGTTAAAAAGTCATAATAAAAAAATGTTAATCTCATGTTCTTTTGTTATCATCGTCATCCGAACAACTAATAAACCCTCTAGTTCAGGGATAGCAATATAAAAACACAAAAGCAGCAAAGTAGTAAGTTACTCTTTGTACATTATGTCTAAATAGTATCAAACAAGTAGCGTAAACAACAACAAGTACTGTTTGAGCAAGCAGTTTTTTTTTTTTTTTGTTACTTTTATTTCATGAAGCAGTTATTTAGTATACAAGCTTACATGTACCTTGGACTATACTTATCTATTTTGCTTCAATCAATGTACTCGTTATGTGTTAGAACAGTTAAAAACCATACCTTATCAAATAGTAATATTGTAACCCAATAGCAGCTTAACCTTTAAAGCTCATCAATACTTCTTTGCCTTGAATCCAGTCGAGTAGCATGACACGTCCAGCTGTATTAATAATTGGTGACAGTAGTACTAATTTCTTGTTTGCTGCAACTTGCTGTTACTGTTACATCGTTGTTGGTACTCCTTACTGATGTGTATCAAAACCTTGTCACGACTTATAAACAATTATAATCAAAAAATCTCTTTGTAAATCGTATTTTTTTGTGAGCCAGAAACTCAATTCCTATTTTTACCAAATTTAGGGTTTGTGGAAAATCCCTTGTTTTGTTACAAATTCGCCAGTAACAGATACACAATCAAATAGACACGAATAAAAACCTTATGTTCTTGCATAACAAGATCAACCCTGCTTAATACCAATGATAGATCGTTTACGGCTCAGATTTCAATTGATATTATATATTAGGATGAATAATTACAATGATAGTAAATCACAGTATCGAGGAAATAAAATAAATAAAGAAAACAATCGTTTTAGTTATCACAAGGTTTTTTCTTTATTGAATGTTTCCCTATACCCCAACTATTATTTGGGGCTTGGGCCGGCTTACACCAACTAACTATAGTTGGACTATTCGAACTCTCCATAGTCGACTTTGCTATCTAACATTTATAGACTTCATTTGGAGAGTTTAGTTTTCTATGGAATATTGGATATCTAAACCATATGCTGGATTAAATCTCTTTATATTGAGGGATATCAAGGCTTTATAACAGAAGTAAGAACAAAAACATTATTTTAAAACATTTAAGGAATATCTTTTAATTTTTCTTCTGTATCTTTATCATTATAGGCGATCTTTTGATATCTTCCAAAAATCTTTATCTTTTTTCTTCATATTCTCCACACATCTTGAAGATTTCTGTTAATCCAATTAGGTTTTTTGTTTTCATTTGATATTTATTTTTCCTCATCAAATCTAGAATCCCACAGTGTCATTGGCGGGAAAATGATGTGTAGATTGAAGGTTGTACTGGTCTAAACGAGGGTTGGGTTTAATTCCCTGTTTTTGTTAAGTAGTTGTGCATCGTTTAGTCCTTATGGAAATATATTGTTAGTCCTAGAGGACTAACGATGTCAAGGGTGAAAGGGACGATGGTGTACTAACTATGTTAACCAGTTTTTTTTTTTTGAGTAATGGATCTAGTCTCTGTGTTGGGCCGGATTTTTATTGTCTTTGGGACTTTTGTATATGTTAAATGTCATTTGGGCCATTTTAAACTTATAAAGTGGGTCTTTATATACTTTAATGGGTGACCCGAACCCATTAGATGGGTATGGGTTGTCCCATTTAAGATTTCCTCGGATTCGGATTCAGCTTCGTCTTTGTCTTTTGACTTTGACTTAGTTGACTTTGATTTTGTTGACTTTGACTTTTTGACTTTTTACGCTCTTTCTATCCCGTGCTCGGTTTTGTCGGGTTTTGGCCTCATTTTTGTCCTTTAGTGAATATTTGTTACCTACACAATCATAAATCACAAAACACACAAATACAATGTATTTTTGGTATATTTTGGTCATTTTAGGCACATTTTTATCGACAAAAGATATGTGTAATTAAGCACATACCAAAATCCCCCATACTAAGATATTTTCGTGTCCTCACGTAATGTCATAAGTAAACACTTAGAAAACTAAGAATCTCAATCCCCCTCGACTAATTACCTCGAAAAGTAGCTAAGTGTTCGTCAAAGGGAATTAAAGAAACACTAGTTTTGAAAAGCCACATTTTGACCATTTATAAATCTACACTTATTACCACACATATTTTTGTATTTTTCCTTTTTCTCATTTTTTGTACTTTTTCTTTTTAGGCAACTAACATGTATGACTTTTGTTATTTTTATAACTTTTAAGGTCATAGAATAAGAAGCACTTTAATCCTAAAATGCTTAAAAAGATAAATACATCGTCCCCGACTTTTCACTCGTCCCAAACCAAGCTTAAATACGAAATAACTGTTAAATATAAGTTAAGATGCTAACACTACTCATACTCGTACCTTGTGAAACTTTTCGCTCCCGACAATTATTATATCTTAGGTGAATGTGCTTATTTGAATGTCTAAACATAGTTCAAACGTTTTGCAATTTTCTAATACTTCACGTTTCCACCAAAAAGTACTGAGTTTGAAGGAGAGTTTCATATCCCATGTGCCTCTTTGCCTTCTCGCAAATCCTAAACCTTGCGGCCCTCTAACGTGTGACCAAGGATTTTGAACTGACCACCTCATAGAGATAGTATTGGGCCTCACGACCCTTTCGGTTTTCTACACCCTGGATTTCAGTATATACATTAAAATCACGACTTATGAATTAGATGTTATAGTTTAGTTCAAAAGGCATATTTAAATTTTAAGAAAGAAAGAGATGTTCTCTATATTTATTAAATCACATTTATTTCACTTAATATAATTATTCATCCTTTTAAACATAATGAAAATTGAAAATCCTTGACCTTTTAGCAAGGCTTTGCAACTCGGTTGTCGAAGCCGTTGGGTGGTTAGGGTGGGGTAAGATGCAACGGTATAGATGCAGCAAAATTTTTATCAGTTCTCGGATATTACTATGTGCCTTATTTAAGAAGACTGCAACATCGTTTGCGAGCCGGCAAGATGCAGTAAACTTTTATTAGCCCACAGTCTTTATTATTATTATTACCTCATTTTTCAACATATTTTTTTTTCTTTTTTCTTTTTTTTACACTTTATATTACCATGATATAGAGAAAATTTCGTTTTAGAAAATTAAGTACATAAAATTTGAACTAAAATTATTATATCGACTATACTTCAAAAAATTATTGATTTTAAGTGTAATTTTTCGAAGGAGAGCACGTTATTTACTAGTTCCGAGTTTGAAGCTTTATGGGAGAGAAAAGCCACAAACTACACTTATGAGCTTGTAAGATTTCCAAATAATCCTTGTTTAGCATCTAAATCATACTTAACTCTATCATTTCTCGTTCTTCGCAAATAGAAAATCTTTAATAAAAAGATCCGCGAATGCTTAGTCTAAAAGTTAAGGAAATAGCTAGAAGCTCTCAATATGCTCGATCGATGTCAAAAATTTATATCTTATTCCTACCCACTTCGCAGGAAAAGAGGAAAAGGAAAAAGGGATAAGTCAAAATTATGGACCAATACAACTTATTTTATTTTTGAAAATTTTTAAATTTTTTTAATTTTTTTTGTGGTATTTTAGGTGGGTAAAAAAATTGTGATTAGTGTGGGGTATGAAACATCGGTTGAAATTGCACCAATCAAATCGATAGATCCTCCCATACTAGAATTTTTGAATATTGTCCTCAATGTTTTAAGAAAGGTCTCTACGTAATTATCTAAAGTCCGGTTATAAGTTATGCTTAAAGATAAACGTTTCGTCGATAAAGGATTGATATTGGATTTCCTAATGAAATGAAGATTGAATCTCGATGTTCGTGAATCGAAGACAAAACCACGAGCACGAGAAGCTTCAAAATCTCGGACGGGCAATCCTGGACTACAATATTAAAACCACAAAAAACGAGAAAGGAAAGAAGGCGAGGCCTTCTCCCTCACAAACAACACTTATTCTTTAATTAAACGAAATAAGGAATAAGCATGGGTTTCCACAAACGAAGAGCGTTATTTTTCTTAACCGAGTCTTGGCCTGACTCGATTCCCCCATATTTGCAGCTGGTCAGGTTAGGATTAAAAATGGAGAAATAGAACATCCAAGATTTAAGAATGTACTTCCTCTCCATAGATCAACATCGGCTTTTTATAATAAAAAAGCTTGGAAGCTTTAAAGCCCCGATGTGATGAAGAAGGAGGATGATTTCTTCCTTTGAAGCAAGAAAAAGTAACTAAAGGAAATAAGAACACAGGTGGATTGAAAACTTGTCTTTATTTTTGGTATGGAATTTTGAAAATGGAAGTTAATGTATCTTCCGGATGGGAAAAAGTAGCAAGAAATCTCTTGGATTCGACTTCAATGCATATCCCCGGATCGTAAATTTTGTTTCTATCTCCGGAAGGAGAAGAAACATCAAGATCGGATCCGAGATCATTATGAGAAGGAATGAAGTCGAAATCCATATGAAGGGTGGGATGGGTGGGCAAAATATTAGGCACATCAACGAGGATGTCTTCCACTACATCAATGGTTGAATCTCCCGAATCGGGATAATCAACATGAACTGATTCGAACTTAGGAAGGGAGGTAGAATTATCGTCACCTTCTGAGTCGTAATCATCACTCTCAATACCCGGTGGTATTGAGTCATCCGGACTGGGAAATATATCGATCTCTTCCTTAAGAGAGTCACTATCCTCAACGAGGATAAGAAATGTGGGAAGAGACTCGATGATCGTATTTGGATTAGCATGAAAATCTTCCGGCGGATAGGGAGATGAATTATCGTATAGTAACCTCTTCATAAGACTAATATATTCCTCGTGCTCTCTATTAACAATGCTTGGAGGAATTGTTATGAGTTCACCGGCGAACTCATCAAAAAGAGAATCAATCTTGGGAGTGGAAGCCATCAAAGTATCATGATTGACTAATGATTCAAAAAGATAAGACTCGGTATCAAAACGATCATTTTTCGGAGTAGAATCAAGGTCTTCATTATGAATCTGATTAAACTCACTAGAAATGATTTCCTCGTCAAGATCAAAAAGAGGGTTCGAATAAGTTTTAAAACTCATATCGTTAATAACCTCCTCATGACTTGACTCGTCATCACTAGAGGTAGAATCGTCGAAGAGAGGATTAGAAAATGTTGAAAAATTTGTCGTTTGAGAATCATCACAATCGGGCACATCACACTCACTTTCAATATCAAAAAAATCCTCGGACTCACTTGGGATTGGGACAAGGTTCTCATCACTAGACTTTATTAATTTGTCCGATTCTGTTTTCGGAATAGTGCTAAGATGCTCGTCCCCCATACTTAGAGAGTTATCGGGTTCCATAGTCGGTAAGACGGGTGTGATTGCAATAGTATCGTCCTCGTCATCATCATTGCAAATAGGAATCTTCCAATATCGAGCCTTAGCCACTTGCTCTTCCGCAATTCGCTTCTCTTCTTGCTCTTTCTTTTGCCGAATATTATTACTCCAAGCCTGAAAAGCAATTCGTACTTTTTCCATACTTTCTTCAAGAGGAGTTTGATGAATGACGGGATGTTGCGGGGGTTGAAAATGGTCAAAACCAAAAGAATTAGAATTATAGAAAAATTTTGGCTCATAATAATTTTTATTCATTGGTTGACATTGGTATGTCTCATGAGGACCCCTGCAATTTTCACAACTAAGATATTGTTGTTGAAAATATGGTGAATTTTGTGGAGGGTGGTTTGAAAAATTTGGAGAATCGTTAAAAGAGTACGGAGTTGAAAAATTGATTAGTGTTCCTTTTCCATAAGTACAATAAAAACAAATTCCATCATATTGATTGCAACCACACCGTTGGCACGTACAATAAAGATATTGTTGTTGAAAACTTGGCGAAGTTTGTGGGAACTCATCAAAGTTTTGATTGTAGCATGGTTCCGGAATAGAGATAATCGGAACTTGCGGTGGACAATTGTAACCATAATGAGCACCGTTCCCACAAGACTCACAAGTACATCGTTGAAAAAAGAAACCGTCTAACGAATCGTCGCACTCGTAACAACAATTTTAGGTGATTTGTGAAGGACTTTGTGATGAATTTTGTGCAAAATTTTTACCGGGATCTTGATTTTCGACAATTGGTTCTTGAGGCGTATCAAAAAAGTTAGTATTATCATTGGATGACTCGAAAGAGTGAGTTTGGGTTTGTTGAGGTGGGTTGAGAAGATTTTTGAAAGATTCATTTTCATCACAACTTGTAAAACAAACTTCATTCAAACACTTTCGCACAAAAGCACAAGGTCGACATACAAGACCATCAACCGGGTCTCCACACTTAGGACAATTCGGAAGGGATTGTTTAGACGAATCGGGTGTTTCATTAGGATCACGAACAAAAGTGTCAACGGAACAACAATGATCTTTATTATACAAAGCTCCACAAGACGAACATTCTTTAAATCCATACATGATGATAGAATTAAAGAGGGATAAAGAATTAAACAAAATGGGGTTAAGAAGAATATTTTTGGATTTTTATGTATCTTAAACAAGAAAATATTTTTGGGACCGATAATCGAACAAGTGTATGGTATCTCTTTAGAGAACGCACAAAGAAGCGGAGGAGCGGGTAAGCGCGAAGCTATTAAAAACCTTCTCTTTTCGGGTCGAAGTTCGTAGGATCGACCCTCTTTATACCTCTCTTGTAGTTTGTAATCTAAAGGTGAGCCGAATTCACAAGTGACACAACGGTCGATTTTGTTGTTTTTTTCATTTTTTTGGTATTTTTGATTACTTGACAATAGGAAAAAAAACATATTCACAAATGAAAGTGATAACTTCACGGAGAAGGGTCTTCAAACATTAATCTTCAAACGAAACGCGATAATCGTTTCACACCTCCCCGGCAGTGGCGCCAAAAATTGATCACAGTCCTTTGGTATATATAAATATAATAAATATATAATATATAAATATATATAAGGATAATATCAATAATAAGTAAGAGAAGTATTCCAAGAGGCTTTTTAAAAGGGTTATTACTTTGACCCAAAGTAAAATCCCTAAAAACCTTCCCGGGTCGTTTCTCAACGAGGTGTGAATTTGAAAATCGAGAATCGGTATGTGGAACAATGCTTGAATATCACAATTTTTGATTTGGTTTTCTATTACTACGAATATAAATGCAAAAACATGTAAAACAGAGCAACAAATAAGGAAATTAAAACTAAATACTAAAAACGTTAACGGGAATTCTAAAAAACGCACCTAAATCCTAAAATGCAAAATTTAAAGCCTAGTAATGCAAATTTAATTTTTATAAATCCTTAATATTAAAAGAAAATTAAAAAAAAAGAATTGTAATTTTTTGATTTTTATTTTATTTAATATGAATTAAAAACAGTTTTAAAGAAAATTAATTATTAAAAATAGTAAACTAAAGTATAAAAATCT
>BQNB010101543.1:0-24444 GCA_026074375.1 Tanacetum coccineum | reverse complement strand
CGTACCAATATCCAAAGAAGCAGATCCGACCAACCAATATTTATCAAGATGCCGAATAGAAAATTTAGATCATCTATAACGACATGGTATGAACAAGGAATGCTAAAATATGGGTTATATATCCGATCGAATAATTGAGCAGATAAACAAACTCAATAATCGTAATAATTGTAATAACAGGTATCTGGGGTATCCACAAGCGATAGATATAAGGGAAACTTACTAACTTCATAACTATACATATTATAACCGCACATAATGCAGCATCTTACATTACATCTAACAAGCAAATACCGATCAATGCAATCATGGTCACAAGTCTACGTGTGTGATGCCTTTATAATTATGTTGGCCACCCATAATTATAAGTGCATCCTTTCACACGTGTACTTACTTCCAAGACTACACATCTTAATGATAATTCATATATAAGCACATATACCACATTGCATATCTTAAACCACTCCAACTTAACACATAAAGGATGCTCCATTAAACAACTACTTACCTATATCAAAATATAGTCGAAACGACATAAAGGAACGAAAGTCTCACAACGACTTCCAAAATAAGAAATATCCAAAAGAAATAATCAATAACAACATGACGAGGTAAAGGATGGGATAAACTTATGCTGGGCCTCGCTTGGGTTTGACTTTGCCTCTGCAAGAATCACCTGACTCCGCGGGTCCAGCCCTATTACGCGCATCCGACAAACGATCAACTATCCTATCTCCTTCGGTTCCACAAGAGGCTCCTTATAACGCTTAAGTCCAGTTGGGAAAACGGTTCCCCAACGAGACTTCTTACGGGTGAGGGAAAAACATAGCTAAAATACTAAGAAAGTAATACATATTATATCAAATAATGGTAGACAAAATAACTAAATGAAAACTTAGCAAAATATAAAATATATAAGCTATGCAAAAATAGAGGGGAAGCATAGCAGTTATAGCATTAAACACTTAAGCCCTAAATGCATCTACATGAAGGACCCCTAGGTTATAGTCTAGGCTCAACCACCTACTTCTCTATAACCAAAGGCTCTGATACCAATCTGTCATACCCCGCCAAGGCGGAAACGCGAGGCGTAAACAAGAATGAATATCATCACAACACATGGTGTCTATATAGAGAAACTAATATGCATGAAATAAACAAAACATAGAAACAAAGTTTTATGAAGACCCAAACACATCAACAAAATCCAAAAGGCATCTGACATTGAAATAAAGGCAGTTCATGTCAACGTCATGACATGCAAACATTCATACATCCAAAACAAATAACAAAATCTAGATAACTAAACTTCGTTAGCTGCTTAAGGTCCATCTAACCACTTTTCCTAACTTTAACCTCATCCTACTGAATACCTAAAAATGATGCTTATACGCCAACTAACGGTTGGTGAGAAACATAGGTTTTCAGACACACATATCCTATCATTTTCCAAAACAATATATCCTATTACTGTGATTAATAAAAACATACACTTTCACTGGCAACTTATGCTATCTAACATGCAATTCATCTAATCAATCATCAGACACCAAGAACTGGACGCTCCATCGCTTCGGACTCATACCATTGTCCTTGTGGTTTTTCCACCTAGCCCAGTCATAGATACCCGCAAGTAACCCCTTGATAGGGCCACGGTACCTTCTACTTAAACAAGCATAGATACCCGCAAGTAAACCTCGTGACTTAGTCACAATCGATATCACATCACATAACATTAGCACATAAACGCATATTAGTCACATAATAGTCCATGCAATTACACTAACACATAATCACATAAACTTAAAACTTATTTCAATACTTGCATCATTTCCATCCCAAGTTTAAAACACAATAAAAAGTAAGACTATGTAACTCTCCTGATGCTCAGCTACTTGACAGAATCTTGCAAACAATCTAAACACAACAAAACACAAGTTACACTAAGTTAGGATAAATGCCCAAACCAATGTAACAATTATATGATGGACTTCTAAACCTTATACTAAGTTTATAATCCTCTAAATACATCTCCCATATCATTTTCATACCCTATATAACCTTAAACATTAACTTCCATTTTCACCATTTCTGGCTGAATTTTATAGTCATTTTATGACCACAAATAAAATACTAAAACACCTCATTGATAGTTCTCCTTACATTCCCTAGCTCCCTAATGACTTGTAAGCTACTGTAATTTTTTAGAAAAAATATTATTAAGTGGAACTATTTTAAAAAAATCATCTTTGCAAAGTACTCAGATTCGGACATGAACGCACACCAATAAGTTTGACGTCCTTAAAAATACTTAGAAAATGTTTTAAAGCTAGCCCTTCGAACTGGAGTTAATAGACTCCTAAAATATGACCTATGATTTTTGGCTAACCCTAATTCAAATTTTAAATAGGGGTTTTACTCCCAGAAATCAGACCCAAATCTGACCCGAATTTACTATTTTGACAACTTTTCTTACGAAAATCATTAAAACAACGTCCCGACCTCGAAATCGATTGTGGCTGAACTTTTTAAAAACTAGACTCTCTAAACTTATCGATGGACATAAGTTTGATAATAAAACACGTTACATCATTGAGTATCATCGAACAACATGGACCTAAGTTCTGCCAAACCTTAATTTCCTTTTTCTAAGCGTTTGGACCTAACCGATTACTCCAAAATGCTTATAGGTCATCCCTAGTAACTTCTAATTTGTCTAACATCATTAATTTACAGAAAATATGAAAACCTTAATTCCATCAATTTATTATTACATTAATTTTAAAAAGATTAAACAAAAACTTAATTGAAAACATACCTAAACCTTTACTTGATTACACTTGAATCACCACAGTTCTGGATAATTTTTTTTCTTTTCTTGATGGAATCGGTCGAACAAAAAAAAAGAGGAGCGAAAAGTGTGTTTAGTGATTATGATCTTCATTATATTTATCTACTAGAATCCTATATTGTAATCAGAGTTGTTCCTTTTTTTTTCTTTAAAACCAATCCAGCAACATCCTTTTTTCTAATTAATTTTTATTAAATTTTCTATAAAATTTCGTTCCCCCCCTTATATATTTATATTTTTTTTAAATACAAACTATTCACAACTTATTTATCTTAAATACTAAATAAAATTCCATAACTTAGAAATCAAAACACTTACACTACTATTATTATTTTTCCCAAAATTATTATTTACTTATTTTCCCACCACATGACATACGAAGTGAAATTGGTGCTCTTATGTGTGTTATGATATTGGTGCTATTATAAGAGTTTGTGATTGTGTTAAAATTTAAGTGCTAATATAAATTTTCATAAGAAGTATATTGTATTATTATTTTTCCCAAATAATTATTATTTACTTTTCGAATCCGACACACATCAATACGAAATGAAATGACTAACCTCATCATTTCACTACTATCACAAACACTTATAATAGCACCATTATTTTAACACACTATCATCAATCTCATCTTAAGCACAATAATACCAAAACTCATAAAACCAGGCAAAAGAGTTAGACACTAATGGTTTAAACTAAACTTGCATAAATCATGGTTGTCACAGTAATAATAATAATATTGTTTTTAAACATACGTGACCCAAAACATGCGGTCACACAATGACTCGCCAAAACTTACTCCTTAAAACTTATCTATATATGATATAAATACAACAAGGATCAGAATTCGCGAATTTAACGATTGCCGCTTAAGTGCAAGTAAAAACCGGGAAGAAGTTATTGAGTGTTCGGGTCGTTATGTCCAACGAGGCTGGTGGAATGGAAAAATCGCAAGATGATTGCTGATTTGTGTTTGAATGTCACAGGGAATGATTGGGCACTAAAACTGATAATCAATAAGCAAAAGCACATAAAAATAGCAAAAAGAATAAGCTGGAACAAGAATAATAACTAGGAATGACAAAAACACTTTAAAACTTTAAACTAAGGCACAAATAAGATCATAACATAAGAAAGTTAAATAAGCTAACCTAACTCTAACTAAGCAAATACAAAAAAGCCAATATTAGCTAATTAAACAGATAACTCAACAATACTAACAAACAGTTCTAACAGTTTTAACTGATAGTACTAACTTGGAGTTAGTTCTGCTAGGCTAAAGTCTTTAGTATATTAGCTTAAGGTTTTAGTACTGTAGGGATAACAGACTAAAGAATTAAATAATAGGCAAACAAGCTAAAACATAAGTTCCCTCCTAACCTTAATAAGCATAGAAGAAACCAAATGATCCAATAAGCTAAAAACGCTACAAACTTGATACATTAATGAAAACTTTGAAAAGGAAAATAAACTTAAATAAGCAGCAGTAAAAGGAAACTGGTTTAATTACTTAACAAGCTAAGGAAATCTTAAAACAGCGGAAAATAATAAGCTGATAGCTTAAAATGAACTACCAGTACAACAGTACTACTTGGAGGTTTGTACTGCTAGTGTTGAGTTAGTACTGCTACTTTGAAAATCCAAGAAAATGAACTAGCAGTACTAACTTGGAGTTAGTACTGGTAGCTTTAAGTTAGTGCTGTTCCAAAAGTGAACTAGCAGTACTAACTACAAGTTAGTACTGCTAGTGGAAAATACTCTTGAAAGTTTTCAAGAATCATTTTTCTTTTTATATTAATTAAAAACAGATTATCAAGTAATAAATTAAAACACTTATAAGCAATTCATCAAGAATAAGCAACTTAAATAAGCTGAAACATGGTCCTATGCATGTAAGTGTTTTAACTTATAACTAGCAGTTTTAATAAATGAGCTAACAGTACTAAGTAAGAAAGTAATACAAAACACTTGTTCACTAGCATATAAGCAAATAGCACTAAAAACAGTTCTGGAAGTAGATAAGAACAATAAGAAAAAGAAAAACTTACAAACCACCCTTGCTCAAAACAGGGTCAAACAATGAATCTACAAGCTCTAGCTTGCATAAAACAAGCTAGTGAGAGTCCATAAGCCCATCCAGAACTGGCTTATCATCCATAACATAAGCTGTGGTATATTTGAGAGTGGTATTCGTTTGATTTTCTCTTAACTACTTAACTTTTTTATCTTTACTTAATGAAAGCAGCTTAAAAATAAGTTGTGGTAAGAGCTTTTTGAACTTATTAATTAAACAATATGATTAAGAAACTTAACACTTGTATTGACTTAAAAACTTCAAACTTGCATTAATCTTGAAAGTGTTACAAAGCTGAAAATACAAAGCTGTAAAAGACTTTTAAATGTAAACTAAGTATTAGAAACTTAATTAGTTACTTAAAATTAAAAAAACTAGATGCCTCAAAGGCTTACAAAAAGCTTATTATGCCGAAGTCTTGGACTCTGTAGCTTGTGCTTCTTGTAGAGATACAAAACCAAAGTGTGTTGTTGTGTGTAGGGGGAATACTAACAACAAATCCCAGCTTTGATTTCTTGTGAGCTCTTTGGAGGAATTTCAGCCCTCAAAATGCTTTGGGAATGGAGAAGGAATTGCCAAATGGGACTTTATACCAGTTGGGCGGGGGGGGGGAAATAGTAGGTTAGGGTTGAATGAATGATTATGGTAGGAGACGTTGTGGGTTTTGCCAGGGAAGAAGTATGGGAGGACATCAAGTTGTAACTGGGTTTATTGGGGCGGGAAAGATGGCTTTATGGGTAAGTAGGCAGAATGGTCCCCTTAAGTTATATAACTTAAATGCAATCTCTACCCGGTTTACAATTTTGACCCTTGTCTTTTAATTCTTGAAATACAACTTGAGGTTTTGGCAATTTTAGTCCCTCAAGTTGTATTTTCTTCACTTGGATTACCTTCGACTTTGTCCTTTCCATTCCGTGCTTGGATTGCTCTTCTTTTTGTCCTTTCCTTTGAATATCCGTTTCATGCAAATACAATGCAAACAATACAAATACAATGTATTTTTGGTATGTTTTTAGTCTTTTAAGTTCGTTTTTAATGGAAACATGGTATGTGTAATTAAGGACTTACCAAAAATCCCCCATACTAAGAGTATTTGCGTGTCCTCACGCAATGATATGAAGTAAAAACACTCAAGAAAACCAAGAATCTTATTCCCCTCGATAATACCTTGAAAAGTAGCATAGTGTTTGTCAAGGGAAACTAAAGGACTCAATTGCTTCGAAGAGTCCTATTTTCACATTTTATATGTAAACTACTATCCTTATATTTTTGGGATTTTTCTTTCTTTTTTACTATTGTTTGACTTCCTTTAAGATTTATCTAACATTGCGGATCATTGAATGAGGAAACGCCCATAGATAATCTACGGATGTCCTGACGGATAAAATTCATCGTCCCGATTTTTTCATAGATCCAAAACCAGCAATTAAACAAGATCATTTGTCAATTATAAGTTAATGTTAAGCACTCTTTACTTTGACTTGTGAACTTTTATTATTGCTCAAACATGTGATATATGATTTAAAATGTTGTGTACTCATATCAAACTCAACCATAGATTCGAATTATTTCCATAGTCGTAATTCAAAGGTGAATCATGACTCAAAGAACAACTTATTAGGACCTTGTAACTTGATTTAAAAAGAACAAAAATTTAAACTGTAGGAACTTTTTGGCAACATCTTTATCATCATAAATCATAAGTTCGTAAAGCTTAGGAATGCGTGCTTAGTTTGAAAACCCTAACATAGGCCTCGCTCCCTAGTAGGATATCTCAATCAACGACGGTGTTCTTAGTTTGAAAAACCCACCCCTGTTGCTAGCGAGTGGGAAATCACATCAACACCTTCTTCTCAATATTATGGCTAAGGGATTGGTTTCATGTCTTAGTTTGAACCCTCACCTAGACATCGCTTCCTGGGGAGATATCACAACACACCAAACCCCTAGAAGTATGGATTATTCTTAGTTTGAACCTTCCACTCGTGGTTAGCGGTTATGTGGGATATCACGACTACATCTTTTACTGATCCATATATCCCAAATGTATGCTTCATTGGCATAATTTCAATATTCATGGCCATTTTTTTTTGCCTTCATTATTTCATTATGCTTCTTTGGCATTTTAACTTTTCAAATTACTTAGAACAGAAAAAACTTTCGCTTTAAAGAATCAATGTTACAAATTTGAAGCTCTTTTCTAAAAACACGATTCGACTTAGTTTGAATTGGAATGAGCAGAATGATTTAGGCGGTTAAAAGCTAATGGGAGGAAAAGCCACAAGGTTACTCATATTAAGCTTTTAGAAGAATCTTGCTTAGCACATAAAACTTATATTTAACTCGTATCATTTCTTGTTCTTTCACCTCGTGAAGCTTTAGCCGATAATTTAGGAATGGCTAGGGTCAAACACGCTGGGTTACCGATCGAGCAAAAATTTATTCATTTTACCCACTAGGAAGTCGAAAACTGTGCCAAAACAATTATTGTATTTTTTTGAAATTTTTATTTTTTCATTTTTTGGTCTTTTTTCAAAAATTTGAACGGTAAAGACGGGATTACATGACAACAACGCCTGCAAGCAAATCAAAATCGAAAGACCCCCCCTTATTAGAAACTAACGTCGTCCTCGATGTTTTGACAAGGAGGTGTACCTACCGTAAAATCTAAGGCCGTTTATTATGTGTGCCCAAAAGAATAAAACGTTTTTAGCCGATTAGATTTGGATACTGGATTCCCAAAATGAAGCTGAAGATGTGAAACTCTTATAAAAATACAAGCACGGGAGTCTTCACAATCCGGGCGATCCTGGACAATTAACAAAACAAACACAAAACACGGGTAATGGAAAAGGCGAGCCTCCACAAAACAAGAAAACACTTATTCATTTTTACACAATACTACGATAAGCATGGGGTGCCTCACGAAGAGCTTGTTTAAGGTCGCTATGCTTGAACCCGTTCACTTGAATTTAATTGGATTTAGGGAATGTTTGGAGATCGGGGACTTACCAATTGTGGTACGGCCCTCCAAGTGTGCTTTCAAACGATGACCATTCACTTTGAAATTTGGCTCGGAGTTTGGGAATAAACTCGCAGTGCCATCATGGGAAAAACTTGGGTTATAGTGAATGGTCAATCAGCGGTCTTAAGCTTGCCGAGAAATCTTCAATCTAGAGTTAAAGAGGAGGACTCGTCACCGACGTTGAAAACGCGGGGTTTTTGATCTTGGAGTCATGATTCTCTTGTTTTTCCTTGTAAATTAAGAGTTTTGTAGGATGATCACGAAGTCATTTAGTTCTTGAGCTGAACTTTCTGTGTATTGCACCGGCGGTTCTAGATATAAAGTTTGTATGCTTAAGGGCTCAGTAAGCTTTGTGCTCGAGCTCAATCGGAAGATGACATGCCTTCCCGTACACTAACTTATATGGAGTACACCCGATGGGTGTTTTGTAAGCTGTGCGGAAAGCCTAGTGCGGATCTAATTTATATGCGACAAGAGGCACGATTTTCGACCTACGGTTCCTTTCAAGAATTCGTTTCAAACCACGATTCGATACCAAACTTGCCACTTGTTTGTGGATGATACGCAGATGGAGAGACGTATGAGTGACTCGTGCTTAAGCATGACCTGGCAAATTGTCATTGCAATAATGGGTTCGCGATCACTTATTATTGCCGAGGGGCACGAATCTGGCAAAGAAGAGATTTAAGGAAAATTTGCAACCACTGGGCGTCAATGGTGGGGACCGCTTTTGCATCAACCCATTTTGATAAATAATCAACGCGCCACGAGTATGTATTTGTCCTTTGAATAGACTTGGAACGGCCCATAAAATCAATGCCACATGTCAAAGATTTCGCAAACTTGGTAGTGTTTTGTGGCTTCTCATCACGTGCGAATTTGCCTTGACGTTGACAAATGTCCACATCGGGTGAAATAGTTGTGGGATCATTGTAGATCGAGGGCATAGAAACTGAATCGAAGATTCTTTTTAGCGGTGTAATTGGCACCGTAGTGTCCCCCGGTCGCGTGTTCCCTGTGGCAAGCTTTGAGAATGTCGAAAGCTTCTTGCCCCGAAACACAACGCCTATTTCTTGGTCAGCACAGATCTTAAACAAGAAGGGGTCGTCCCAAAAGTAGTGTTTTACGTCTTTGAAAAACTTTCTTTTGCTGAGACGAGCATTCCTTGATCACAAAATTCTCGCATTGTGAGTTTGCATAAATCGCAACCCGGTGGAATTATTATTCACCACGAAAAGTAATCATCCCAAGTGTTCTCGAGAGGAAATGTTTCCGTATTTTCCTTTTCTCGAGTTCACTTTGATGGGATTTTCAAAGTCTAGAAAGGTGGCCTGCGGCGAGATTTTCTACTCCTTTTTTATCACGGATAACGGACATCAAATTTTGGAGCAGCAAAACCCACCGGAAGCAATTTGTTAGCATCTTGCTTAGCAAGCAAGTACTGGAGAGCCGAATGGGTCCGTTATACACTATGCTTTTAGACAAGACAAGATATGGCATGGAATTTTTGAAAGCATACACTACAGGCAAGATTCTTTTTCAGTTGTAGTGTAATGTGCTTGAGCCTCGGTCATAGTTTTGCTTGCATAGTGTATTGGCTGGAAGTGCTTGGTCTTACGTTGCCCTAGGACTGCCCCAACAGCAAAATCACTTGCATCACACATGATTTCAAAGGGCAAGTCCCAATCGGGAGCAACTAGAATTGGAGCCTGGGTTAACTTCATCTTAAGGGTTTCAAATGCTTCGATGCATTCCTCGAGAAGATAAACGGAGTTTCTTTTTCAAGGACGGTGGGTCTAGCCGGGCGATTTCGAAAAATTCCTGGAATAAATCGTCGATAGAATCCGGCGTTAGGGACGAGAAAACTGCAGAATTACCCTTTCACGGTAGTGGGATGAGGCAATTTTTGCAATGGAATCAACTTTTGATTTATCAACTCGTCCCAGACTTAGAAATCTTATGGCAAGGACTATTCCTTCTTTCTGACCATAAAGAGGCATTTTTCCCAATTTAACACAGATTCGGTGTCTTCACACCTTTGGAGCATTTTGTCTAAATGGGAAGGCAGGAGGAGAAGAATCACGAAAACTGAGAAATATCCATGAAGACTTCCATGGTGTTTCTCAATCATATCGGAAAGATTGCAACCTTACACCTTCGGAACGTGCACGGTGCTTGCATAACCCAAAAAGGCATGCGACGATAGGCAAAATGTCCCGTAAAAGGGCAGGATGAAGGTAGTCTTCTCTTGATCAAGGGGTCAATTGGGATCTGAAGTAGCGGAGAATCGTCAAAAAGAAATAATACTTATTTCGGTAATCTTTCAAGCATCTGATCCATGACTGGTAAAGGAAACTGGTCTTTTACGAGTGTGCATCATTGAATTTTCGGTAATCGATGCAAATTCGCCATCCCGTAACCAAACTATGTGGGTATTTAAACTCATTTCTTCATTTCTATTACACGGTTAAGCCCTCCCTTCTTAGGGACCAATGACGGGCTTACCAGGGACTGTCCAGAGTATCGGGGTAAATTAACCGGCATCAAGAGTTTGAAAACTTCTTGATTAATAACCTCATGGATTTTGGGGTTTAATGCTTCTATATGTTGAACTACGGTTTGCAGTTTCTCATAAAATCTTATGGTGCAAAAAATGTGGATATATTCCCTTAACTATCAGTGAATCTTCCAAGCTATGGATGTTTTTGATGTGAATTAAGAACTTGGTAGGTCGGTGTTTTATCCTCATTCTTTTAAGGTATTTAGCGATTATGACGGGTTAATTTATCATCACCATCAAAAATGCATACCTCAAGATGGATGGTAAGTCTTTGGTTCAAGGTCGGGAGGATCTTTCACATGAAGATTTGGACACTATCCAGGCACATTAATTTCACGAAACTGGCGACGGAGGGAGATTTGGGTCATTATTGATCACTTAATAATTACCTCAAGGTAAAGCAGTAGTATCTCCCTCAGAATCTTAGATGCCTTCAAACACCGGTTGGTATTGATCTCATGTTCAAGAAATTGTCAACCTCTTCATTAGAACATCACTACTCGAAGGGAGATGAAAAGATGGATGAGGGGCGAGAATCGTCATTAAGGTCCGATAGAAAGTAGGAGAGGGATTGCCACCTTCAGAATTTCAAGAGTACTTCTTGAACATATTTTCACAAAGTAATGTCATAACATTATGACTCGTTAAACCGATTCAATGATATTGTAGGAGAAAGTTCTTTAGGTCACCAACTTTGAAGGTACATATTGGTCATGGCTAAGGGTCATTTGTTCCACAGTGAACATCGATCAAGGCACGTACCGTCCTCAAAAAAGGTCTTCCTAAGTGAGGGGGAACCGAGGATTGGCAACGTAGATCACGACCCAAATCGGAGTGAAGAAGAAAGTTCCCAACTTTCACGAAAAACATCTCGGCGATGCGGTGGGAGTAGAAATCGTTCGGTCGGCAAGTTCAAGTATCATTCGGGTTTTGTCAAAGCTGTGAGCTTTGTTCTTTCCAATGGAGAGATTGGCATTAGGTTGATGCTTGCCATCGAGATCGGCAAGGCTAAGCATTCATTCAATCTCGGAAAATCGCACGGTTATTAAGACATTGCGGGGTTCTCAAACGTTTCTCGGGGGAACTTGTTTAGGATAAACCTGTCCGAGCAATTCTCGTTTACCGGTTGTCTTGTCGCTCAACTCATCTTATCTTGTCATTGAGAAGCTTTCTTAAACAATGGTGAAATTTTGGGCATGTGTAGGGAGAGCGTCCGCAAAAAACTTAGCCGAATGGAGTGTTTTGAAAAATCTCCATAAATTTAGAGCTAGAAGATGTCTTTTTCACGAAGCTTTTCTTTTGTTGCCCTTGAAGGTTAGGGCAAGGTTGGTTTATTCTTTGATAGCAACAAGGGCTCATCAATTTGGTATTAGTTTGGACCATGGAGGTTGGATGTTTTCGGTGCTTGGTTGCACCGTATCCTTTGTCACCTCGAGTTCATTTTCCTTCTCTTTAAGAGGAGAAGAAATTTGAGGTCATTATAGGAAACACCGCTTCGGGTAGTGATTGCTTTCACATTACCTTTCGGGTTAGCAATGGTGTTGCTAGGAAGAGAACCCGAGCCCGAAGTAGAAGCTTGGTTGGAATTTACGATTTTGGTGAGCAAGTCGGTTATATTGGACATTTGGTTTTGCATGTTTTGCATAACCGCATCATTAGCCTTGACATAGCTTTCAAAATCAGTTTTTGACCATGAGCTGGAGCTTGGTAAGCTGGGTGTTGATTAACCAGGGGTTGATACATTGGGGCTTGTTGTTGAACCTGGGGTCGTTGGATTTGACCCTGGTTGTAGCCATTCCCACGGTTTTGGTTTTGGTTCTGGTTCCAACGATTCTGATTGTTGGCTTGGTTGTTGTGTTGCATGGGAGGAAAACCGGGTGGTCTGATTTGGTTTGCCATCGGTGGCGGACGGTAACCGGAATTTCCTTGGTTGAAATTTGCTGCGGCTGCTTGCGAGACGTATTCTTGGATGTTATCTCGGTAATTGTTGCTATCGGTAGCCGGACAATTACGATATGAGTGGGCACCACCGCAGGTAACACAACTTTGCTCAACCGCTTTTACGGGAGCGGGAGCTGGAACTGGAGATGTCTGCTTGTCGAGAAGTAGAGCTCTAACCATATCTTTCAATTCAGCAACATCGGGAGATACTCCGGAGGTGGAAGCGCTCGTACTCACTTTAGCAACAATGGCTTTGCTTCGGGAGTGACGAACTTTGGACTTGCTCTCGATGATGCTTGAGCAATCAGCGGGCCTTTTGTCCAAAAAGTTACCACCTGCGGCGGAGTTCAAAGAGTCTTGATCATTAACATTTAAGGCATTGTAAAATGTATCAAGTTGGTGAAGCTCCGAGAATCCATGATGTGGACATGCTCGGAGAAGATCTTTGAATCGATCCCAAGCCTCACTAAACGACTCATCAAATCTTTGTTTGAAATTAGTAATTTCGTTCCGAAGATTTGTCGTTTTAGAAGGTGGGAAAAACTGATTGATGAATTTAGCAACGAGGTCATCCCATGTCTGAATTGATCGAGGGGGTTCTTTCTCAAGCCATATCCGGGCTGCCCCCTCGAGAGAGAAAGGAAAAAGCATCAACTTAATTGATGTGGTCGGGACATTAGGATATCTCAAAGTAGAGGTGATTTTATTGAAGTAACGGATGTGGGCATGTGGGTCCTCTTTGTCATGTCCGAAGAACTGCTTGTTCTGGACAAGAGTTAGTAACCCATGCTTGATCTCAAAATTTGCTGCCTCGATTTCAGGAACAACAATTGCGTCCTCGTATCCCTCGGTGGGAGCCTGGAGCAATTCTGCCATAGTTCGATTATCAGCCATCGTATCTTTGGGAGGTTCAACAAGATTCGGAGGAACTTGTTGTTGTTGTCGATGATGTTGTCGAAGACGACGAGCTTGAGAACGAGTGCGCATGCACTAAATAGAAATATAAAAAGAAAATTTACACTAATTTTTTTTTTTTTTTGGTTTTTCAATGATTTATTCACAATTGATTTTTACGGACAATGAGATAAGACAACTTTAACCAAATAATCTACTTACTTCACGGTAGCTCTCAAAAAGATAAACGCACAGGTGAGCGGAGGAGTAGGAATAGCGCGAAGCTTATTTCTCCTTTCGGGTCGTAGTTCCTAGGAACAACCCTCCTTAAACCCACTTTATAGCTTGTTTAACTTTTCAAGGTGAGCCGTACGTCGTAAGGGACACAAATGGTAAGTTTTAAATCTTTATTCGAGTTTTAGGCAACCAATAAGATGCTCACCGGGAAGTTATTAATGCTAATACCTCAATTGAGAATTATTATATTTTGGCTATTGTTTACCTAATTTGTGAATTTTTATTTCTTTTTATGGACATGTTATTTATA
The DNA here is from genome assembly GCA_026074375.1 of Tanacetum coccineum. NCBI lineage: Eukaryota > Viridiplantae > Streptophyta > Magnoliopsida > Asterales > Asteraceae > Tanacetum > Tanacetum coccineum. Next base: position 10,549 of record BQNB010101543.1, on the reverse strand, counting down.
TCTTTGGTTTTTTTTTTTTTTTTTTTTTTTTTGTTTTTAGATGATAATTACACTAGTAAAAAAATGAAAAATATTTTTGGTTACTTTTTATGTTTTATAGAAGAAAATATTCACATTATGTACAATAAAAATTCCTAAACGTACGAAATTCGTTTCAAAGCCTCCCCGGCAACGGCGCCAAAATTTGACTTACGCGCGAACCAACCCTTCTTGTTATGTTGTCATTATAAAGATGTTGGGTAATTCTTAAATAATAAATACACAAAAAGGGTCAGAATCAGCGAGACTCAAGAAAACCGGGAAAGGCAGTATAGAGTGTCCCCGGGTCGTTATGTCCCAACGAGGCTGAAATGGAAAATCGCAAGGACGATTGATGATTTTTGTTTGGGATGTACATGGAATGGATTTGGCACTAAAATTTAAAACAATGAGCAAAAACACATAAAAATTGCAAAGAGTATAGCTAGAAGAAGAATCAAAACTAGGAATGACAAAAATCACTTTTAAAATACTTTTAATACTAAATACAAAATAAGCTCAAATAACTTAAGAAAAGTTAAATAAACTAAACTAACTCTAAATAAGCCAAATTACAAAAATGCAATTAAGCTAAATTTAAACAAGATAAACACAACACCGTACTAACACAAACTTACTAACAGTTTTACACTATCAGTTACTAAATTGGAGTTAGTTAATGCTAGGCCGAAGTTAGTTAGTACTGTTAGCTTAAGGTTAGTACTGCTAGGCTAACTAGACTTAAAGAATTAATAAATAAGCAAACAAGCTAAAACAGAAGTTCACCTAACCTTAATAAGCACTTAGTAATTAGAATAAGCAACTAGAATGAACTACAATGACAAATAAGCTAAAAAGCTACAAACTGATACATTATTGAAAATACTTTAAAAAGGAAAACAAGCTTAAATAAGTAAACAGCAAAGGAAAATGATTTAATATAAGCTAAAAAGCTAAGGAGGAAGAAAGCTGAAATAATAGCTTGATAAGTAAATTGAACAACCAGTACTAACAGTTTAAGACTAACAGGTATTACTTGGTGTTAGTACTGGTAGTGTTAAGTTAGTGCTGTTCCAAAAAGTGAACTAGCAGTACTAACTTAGAGTTAGTACTGCTTGTTCAAAACAACCTTTAACTTTTCCAAAAATCATTTTTATTTCAAACTAATTAAAAGCAGATTATCAAATAACAAATTAAAACACTTATAAGCAAATTTCAATTAATAATAAGCACTTAAATAAGCATGAATTAGTCTAGCAGTATTAACCTAAAACTAACAGTGTTAACAAATGAACTAACAGTTCTGCAATAAATAAGTAAAGTAAGAAAAAGAGAGACTTACAACACCCTTGCTCAAAACAGGGCTAATTCAACAATCTACAAGCTCTAACTTGTAGAAAACAAGTTAGTAAGAGTCCATAAGCCCATCCAGAACTAGCTTATCATCCATACATAAGCTGAGGTGTATTGAGAGTGATTTTTATGATTTTCTTTTAACTACTTAACTTTTTAGATTGACTTGATTAAGGTAGCTTAGAAACAAGCTGTATTGATTGCTTTTTGGAACACAAAACAATATAAGTAAGAACTTTAACACTTGAAATTGTAAATTGATTTAAAACTCAAATTGGAATTAAATAACTTGAAAGTTTTACAAAGTGAAAGTAAAAGCGTTGGATAAATGACTGTAAATTAAGCTAAGTTATTCTAAGATTAAATAGTTGCTCATAGGGCTTACAAAAAAGCCTTCTATTTTATAGCCAAGTCTTGGACCTTGCAGCTTGTGCTTTCTTTGGAGAGCAAAAACGAAGTGTGTTGTTGTGTGAGGTTGAATCAAAGCAAATCCCAGCCTTTGATTTCTATTTGTGTTCTTTGGAGTCAATCTTAGCCATTTGAAGTTACTTGGAAAAGGTGAGGGAATATTGCAACTATGGCTTTTATACACTGGGGGGTGGTAGTAGGGTGGATGAAATATGATTTTGGCTAGGGGAGAGATGTTGGTTTTGCAGAGGAGAAGGTTATGGGTCGACATACCAGTTGTAACTGGGTTTTGGGGCGGGAAGAAGACTTTTTGGTGGGAAGTTAGCTGTTTGGTCCCCTGAAGATGTTTTAAACTTAAATGCAATTTCTCACTTGGTTGGGCAAAAAAAAAAAAAATAACTTTGACCCTTCGATCTTTTTAATCTTTGTAATACAACTTTTAGGTATTGGCAGTTTTAGCCCCTCAAGTTTGTATTTTCTTCATTTGTTGACTTTTGACTTTGCCTTTCCACTCCGGCTTGGATTTGTTTTTTTCTTTTCTTTGGTTTTCTTTTTGCTCTTTTTTTTTTTTGAATATCCGTTTCCTGCACAATACAAATGCAAACATACAAATACAATGTATTTTTGGTACGTTTTTAGCCATTTAGGTTCGCTTAATATGAAAAATGGTATGTGTAATTAAACACATATCAGTCATTCTCTTAGAGATTTTATTTATGTCATTTGAATTGTTTGATACTTGGATGTTGGTTAATTTTGTTTAGACTTTTGGATTATGCGTTCCTTGTGGTATGACTTTGTTATCGTAATGCAAGACTCCTTTATCTTGTGTTAGATATTGTCATGACACATTGTGTCTTATTAGTTTATCTCTTTAATTTAGTTCTCTTTATTTTCGACACCATTGTGTTGTGATGATATCCATGATGTTACGCCTCGTGTTTCCGCCTAGGCGGGGTGTGACATTTAATGGCAACAACGGAGAGTCTTTATTCGAGCTCTCAGTTGACGAATTAGGGGATCAAGATTTTTCCCTTTTTCCTTTGTATTGACCTTTTTCATTTCTCCTTCAATGGAGTTCTTTTCTTGGTCATGCAAGAGCTAGTTTACATGGAAGAGTTTTAGAAGTTTAGCATAAATGTATCGATAGATTTTTGTTAGAAACATGCCATAAATCAATGGAAAATCTTCACGATTCTTGATATCATCCGTTCTATGAACCATGTAGTAGGCTAGATTAAATTTTTGGCCAGTTGCCTAGCTGTAGAGTATGTAAGTGGTACATGCATCCACGTGATTTTGTAGGTATCAATGAATATAACGTTTTCCCTAAGAATTTGTTCCTAAATTTTGACATTTGAGTGGAGATCGTCAAAATATACTTTGTTTGGATCGAAGTGAAGTTGACTTAGTTTAGTCCTTGGGAAAAAGATAGTCTTTTTGATTGTTTCAGGATCTGGAATGAGAGTTTTGTAAAGAGTATGATCCTCACGGTGTTGGTTTAAGAGGTCAAGTGACCATTCATTAGAGTAAATGCTATATCCATCAGAGGGGATTCGAAGTATTTCTCCAAAATGTTCAAGTTTCATTAAGAACTCTTGATCTCCTAATGTGAAACTAACTGAGAGTGATAAGTCATTCACATTTCTTATGAGATGGAACTTACGATAGAATTCCATTATGAAACGAGGACAAATTTGTTCGTTTAAGGTTAGAAGAGAATCGAAATTGATAGTGTTGAAACGATCAAAGATGTCAGTTTTGAACATAAAGGAAGATTCTACATATGTTAGTTCATGGATAAAGCGCTTGGCAAGATTTTTGAAGGTGATGTGTCGTTGTGTGGTATATATTTTATTGTTTTAAGTTTTAAATTTATATTTTGCCGACTCAACAAAAAACAACACTTTAACGGGCAGTGTACCCGATCGGTAGTAGTTTCATGGTAAGTAGGGTATCGATCAATGAGAGCGAGGTTAAATCTATCAATTTAATTAATATCCTGGTTATCTAATCTATGTTAATTCTATTCTAATCATATGTTAAACCTATGTCAGTCTAAATCTTAATTCTAACGAGAAAAGGGGGGGTTTTCCAGCCTGAGAGACTGGCACGGTTTGGTTGGTGACTACAATCAATTCAAGACACTGTTACCCACGCAAGTTACTAGACAAAAGATAAAAGATCGGTCGAACCTTATATAAGAAAACTGTATTAACCATTATTAATCCATTAGAACGTTGTTTGTTTATTAAGTGCAATGATTTTTCTCTCGAGATGGAGGCCATATCAATTTCTTTATTAGACTTAGGGTTACATATCTAAGACCTAAACACATTATTTCTGTCACACAATTAACCATCTGCTTAACGCATCCTTATTTGATGATTTTAATTATCTTAGGGATTTAAAGCATTGATGTCTTGTTAAACCCTTGCTCTAGAGACGTTACCCAACTTACCGTTAATGGCAATCTATACACTGTAGACCCATTGTCCAACTATCTAATGGTGTATAAGAACGTTATTTGCTTGAAGTATCTAGAGTCACTGCTAGTCAAACACGATCAATAAACATTCGGGCAATATCCAATTAATAGTTAAGCCCGACGCGTATCTAGACACAGACTTGAAGGACAATGCTTGTGTTGACTATTATTCTAGATGTTATAAATTACTATATAAAGAGCTATCCCAGATCTAGATCTGCTTGGTCCACTTTGCTAGGATCAGTGAATGATATGTACCATACAATAAGCGCGTAAAAAAGTATAAAATGATTAAACTTAAACATAAGCACTCAACTATAAATTCAGAATCGATATAAACAAATTACCAAAACAGTCAGATCTCATAATAATGGCTAATAACACGAAGGTATTAGTCTTCAATCGTCATAATAAATACAAGGACTAATAATTTGCCTGGTAAACTAATCCGAGTTAACGAATGATAACCAAAAACTTAACGATTACAAAAGTTAGTAACGGATATATCATTAATGGACAAAAACGATGCTAAAACAGACAAAACCGAGCACGAGATTGGAAGAGTATAAGAAATCTAAGCCGAAGGCGTATACATCCCGTGCCTATTTTATTGGGCCGGGTCAACCCATTAAGATTTATACTTGTTAATCCTTAAGCCCTTTACAATATAAAAGTCCAAAATCCAATCCAATAACCATTTCCTGTCCAAGCCCAAAAAAATTATAAAGAGCCCAAACCCGGATCCTAAGTCAACACATTATAATACATGGGTCAAAATTACTGTTCTTCCTCTACCCATTCCCTCCCATATCACTTTCACCCTGCAACTTATAACACATGGTAAAAATCCCCTCACTCCATCACACGCCCCTTTTGTTTCTAGAAGTTCTTGACATCTCTGACACCCATTTATGACACGCTGGCAATCCTACACTATCCTATTGGCTGTTGATGCGTGGAGACTAATCAAGGGCTCAGATTGGATTGATTAAGATCAAGGGTTCGGATTAATGATTGGAGACGCTCCTGAAGGCCTAGAATATTCCTCACATCACTATAAATAGAGGAGTGATCACATGGTGAAAGATATCTAGAGTAGGAGTAGGAGTAGTGTAGCTTATAGCTTAATTTTCTAGCTTATTGTCGTTTTAATATTGTAATTTCCATTTTCAAGCATTGTAATCCTTTTAATTCAATAAAATTCAGTTTTCTTAAAATTCTGTCATTACATTTATGTTTTAACTCTTTTGCAATTTGTTTAATCATGTCTTAAGAATTTAATAAGCTCTTATACTCTAGTGTTACTCAGTTAAGCTTTCTCATAAGCTTAACTGAGTTTTCTGTTCATTAATTCACTTAAAAATTACCCCAGCTTATATTTTGGATGATAAGCCAGATTTGGATGGTCTTATTGGACCTTACTAGCTTGTGTAAACAAGCTAGAGCTTGTAGAATAGCTCTAAGAGCAATTAATGTCCTTGTTTTAAGCAAAGGATTTGGTATGTTCACTTTTCCTATTTTTAGCTTATTTGCTTTTTCAGCTTATTAATCTGCTTATTTTTTGCTTATTGTTGCTTATGTGTGCTTAATATGTCTTAATACAGCTTAATAAGTTAGTTTATGGCTTAGTTATAGTTTAATTAGAGCTTAAGTAATTATGTCCATTTATTAGTTAAAAATAAGCTTATCAGTGCAGCTTATTCTCTAGTGCTTATTACCCTAAGTTTCTAGCTTAATTGTCTTTAATTATCATTAGTCTTAATCTGTCTAATCATTTTGTAGCTTATCTTAATTTGTTTTTAGTTAAACTTAGTTTTTAAGTTCTTTAGGGGTAATTGGGACAAGGAGAATTAACAAGGTAAACAACCTTTGTAGGCTGTTTTAATCTACAAAATGAATTTCATAAGCTCAAATCAGTTCTAAAAAGTAGTTTTCATAAGCTTAGAATATGAGTTGTTAAATTTTCTAGTTCTTTTTATCAAATGTGTAAATCTGCCAAATTCTTAGGTTCTTAAAATAGTTTGTTTTTGAAAATCTTTAAAAGTGTTTTAAGTTAAATGATTGGTGAGTTTCTACTGCATTATGGTGAACCTGTTTTGAATCTTTAAGTTGTTAGGATACCTTCTTGAAGTCTTAGCCAAATCAGTTTAGTATGCAAATTTTAGTTCTTGAAAATCAGCTTTTGCACTTTGAATTTTAGATAGAAATTAGCTTAATTTTGATGTTCTTCAGCTTATCTAGGTTTGAAGTTAATCTGTTTTGAGGTTATATCTTATTTGCACTAGTTTTGATCTTCAAATTAGGGGATGAAAGTAGCATCTTATTAAGAAAAGCCAAAAAGAATAGTAGTAGTCTGCCACCTTTTCAAGTCCTTTTTCTAGCTTATTTTTGTGCCTAATTTTCTTAAGTTTAGCTTAATTGTGTTCTTCAAATATAAGTCTCAATCTGATTTAGGTAATTTAGCTTTTTCTTTTAGCTTAATTAGCCTTAATTGTAGCTTAAATAATAGTCATAAGTCCTTTAAGTTCTTTTTGAGTATGCTGTCTTAAATGCACTTGTTTGTTTTTCAGCTTATAATGTTAGCTTATTTTTGGTCCTACAAGCTTATTAGGTGTAGGCCTTTATTTGTTTTTAGTTTTTAGACTTTTCTTAGTGCTTATCTGCTTATCATCTTAGCTTAAAATTTAGTTATAGCCATTTAAAAGCCATAAGATGTAATATGTCTTAATGGGTTTTCAGAGCTTATTAGCTTATTTTGTTTGCTTGTTTTTAGTCACTTGAGCTTATTAGGTCTAGGAGATAGGCTGTTTACAACTTATTTACTTTTCTTTTGCTTATTTAGTCCTAGAATGTTCAAACAGTTTAAGCTAAATGTCATATAAGGTTAAATTTTCGAAACTGTCCCTCTTTAAGTTGTCTTTTCTAGTTTATTTATAAGCTTAGGTCCACAAGTCCCTTTATTAAAGTTTTTCATTTTTGCTTATTCTATAGCTTTTTCAAAAGAAAAACATAAAAAAATGTTTTACAAAAAAGTGCAGGTCCAGGACTCGAACTTGCGACCTCACCCTCACAACACCAATGACTTACCATTCGCGCCCTTAGGTCTTTTCTGTTATAACACCATTTCAATATCCTTTTATGCATTAATTCAGATTTTGCTTATTTGCTTATTTGCTTTTTATCTGCTTATTCTTTTAGCTAAATTTCGAGTTTTCATTTTTCATAGATTTTAAATAAGTCAAAGTATTTTTCATAAATTTTCTAGATTTTTAATAATTAGTTTACTATTTTTAATATTTTATTTAGATTAAATCTGTTTTTAATTCATAAAAATAAAATAAAAATCAAAAAAATAAAATTTCTTTTTCAAAAATTATTTTTATACATTTTGGTTTTATAAATTTGCAATTTGAGTTTTTAGAGTTTTAATTTGTCTTATTTGGTAAATTAGTGTGTTTTAGTTTGCTTTAATTGTTTCTTTTAAATGTCGTTAAGTTTTTAATTTGCCTTAATTATTAGTTAGCTTGCTTGCCTTTATTTTGCTTTTCCCGTTGGTTAGTAGATTTAGAAATCTCAAATTCAAATTTTTGTATGACATTCAGAAGCTGATTCTACGTACATGAATCGTGAATTTCGCCATACACCTTATATTCACCGAGGAGATCGGATACCGTGGTTGATTCTTTTATTATTCTTTTCTGAAGATATTTGTATGATACTTAGCTTACGATATCAGTTTAGGTATTATATATATATTTTATTATTCAAGAGGGTTTTTGAAGAACATCTATAAGATCCATATTTCTAAAACCTGCAAAAATATGTCATCAACAAAAAAGTTTGTCCTAACTAAAGATAGGCTCATTCGATTAAGGGCTCTCTTACAACATTATTCCCTTTTGTACTACATTTATTTTTTATTATTGAATTGTGAAATTTATTGACATACATGTTGACATACAATAAAGCGGGAAAAAAGTTAGCGTGAGTAAATATCAAATCCTAGATCATGCATGAAATACTTAAGTTTGTGAGCTCAATTATCTGGGATTTTTCTTATCGTCCTCACAATATACTAGGGCATCATCAGCTTCCTCTGGTATCAGAAGATCTTCTATTCCTAGTTCTAAATTCCTCAATTCAATTCCCCTTCCTACCGATGGTGGAGCATAAATCATTTTCTTGATTTCTCTAAGCTCAAATGTTTATTTAGATCATTTAATTCACTGTAATCTTCCAGGAAAATGGTCTAAGGATCTATAATCACCCATAAAGTATCTCCATAGCCTTGTTCTAAATCAAGCTCCATTCGTTCTCTTCAACTTAGCATGTAGACCCTTTAATTATACTACTAGCAGGTTTAACACTTTTAAAAATAATATTTTCTTCCCCAACTCTTAAAGGTAAATTTCTTTTAATAAACTATCATCTTAGCACGGGTGTAGACAAAATGGTCTTCGAGGATCATGTTCACTCTGATTCTCTCGGGCATATCTAGACTAATAAAGTCTAGGGGAAAGTAAATTGTATTCCAATTCCTACTAGACGTTTTCAGCAATTCTTTTGGATATTTCTACTGTTCTATCTGCCAATTAGTTCTATCTGCCAATTCCACTGTCAACCTAGTGTGAACTAATTCGCCTAATCCTAAGTTAAGGTAGGTCGAGAGAGGCATAACACTAACGCTAGCTCCTAAGTCAACAAGGGCGTTGTCAAAACAGAAATCATTAATAAAGCAAGGTAAAGTGAAACTTCCTGGGTCTTTCTCCTTTCGGGGTATGGCGTTGTTGATATGTGAAGCTCCACAAGCTTCCGTGAATTTTGGTCCATAGTTCCCCTCTTCTTCACAGTAATGATTATCCAAACGACTTGGAAAAGGAACCGTCGTTTGTCTTGCCTTGTATAATGGTGTACTGTTCTGTCCAGTGGATACGGCGTATTGGTTAGATCCAATACGGCGTATCGAGTTTGAATCAGCTTTAATGGAGGTTGAAATCGACTTGACTTGGTCTCTCGGGTTTGTTTCAGTTGAGGTTGGTAGGCTTCCAAATCCTTTCTCCTGTAGTACCTTGCTCATTTGCCCGATTTGAATTTCTAAAGTTTTGATCGATGCTCCTTGGTTCCTTATGGCAGCATCTATCGAAGCTTGGATTTCGTTGATCAAGTTAGAGTTTTCTTCGTGTCTCTTTACTTATTCACTCATGAATTTGTTCAAGGTATCTTCCATAGATTCCCTTCATTCTTGGAACGACGGATTGGCGTTGTTCCTTTGATAGTACCCTGGAACAGTTGCTCTATATCCCCCTCCTTGAAAAGGTCTACCAAATTGCGTGTAGTAAGCTTCTTTTAGGATTTTCCATTCTTCTTTCTATGGGCAATCCTTGGTGTAATGGGGTCCTTTGCATTACTCACATCCAACTTGAGCAACATAAACTTTTTCATTCACTTTCTTAATCTCTCTTCCAAGATTGTCCAGTTGTGCTTGTATAGCAGCTAGTCCGTCAGAAGTCTCGGTACTTCTTCCTCTAGATGTTCCATTGTGCCATTTTTAAGAGTATTCAGCCGTTGTTTTGGCATATGCAGCAGTTTTAGTTGGAACGACACCTCTTGAGTCAAGAATCTGTTGTGTTGGAACATCCAACCCATTGTAGAACAAAATTACCTCCTGCATCTCAGTCAAATAGTGTTGAGGACACTTCATCAAGAGTTCCTTAAAGCGCTCCCATGCTTGATAAAGGGTTTCATCCGGCTCTTGCTGAAACTTGTTGATTTCCTCCATTTTCTTTGCAGTTCGACCAGGTGGGCAGTATTTATTCAAAAACTTAGTTTTAAGATCTTCCCAAGTTTTGATCGAACCAGTTGGTTCGTTTCTTAGCCAACGAGCTGCGGCTCTAGTTAAAGATATAGGGAAGACTCAGAGCATTAGTTGATCTACAGTGATGTTAGGAACATGGAATAAGTCAACTATTTCGAGAACTTTTTAAATGTGTTCATTAGCTTCCTCATTATCCGAACCACTAAATGTGTTTTCTCGAAGCTCCTTAAGAAATTGTCCTTTTAGTTCAAATTGATATTTGTTATCAATTTTAGGCCTAGCGACTCCCGATCCATAGTCTGTTCGGGTCTTGCTCATGTATTGCTCCATTGTTTCCACCATTTCTTCTTCTTTTTCCTCTGAGTATTCTTCGTCATAAAGTAGATTGAAATCCAGAGATCTCAATTCGTCAAGACTTAGAGTCTTGAAGTGTCTTCTTGATGATCGGAATTCACGTTCAGGATCTT
>BQNB010101542.1:0-24444 GCA_026074375.1 Tanacetum coccineum | reverse complement strand
CAAGAGCCAAGTGAATCAATAACAACAACAACAACAATTCCTTCAAAGGACAAAGGTAAAGGTATAATGGTTGAAGAACCTTTACAGGTGAAGAAGAAAGATCAAATCAGTTTTGATGAACAAGAAGTTATAAGATTACAAGCTAAATTTGATGAGGAAGTGAGGCTTGCAAGGGAAAAAGATGCAGCCAATATAGCATTGACTGAAGAATGGAATGACATTCAGGCTAAGATTGAAACTGATTATGAATTGGCTCAAAGACTGCAAGAAGAGGAGCAAGAAGAGTTGACTGTTGATGACAAGGCTACACTATTTCAACAACTCTTGGAGAAAAGAAGAAAGCACTTTGAAGCTAAGAGAGCAGAAGAAAAGAGAAATAGACCACCTACAAGAGCTCAACAAAGGAGTATTATGTGTACTTACTTGAAGAATATGGCAGGGTGGAAGCTCAAAGACTTGAAGAGCAAGTCCTTTGCAAATATTCAAGAATTGTTTGACAAAGCTTTCAAGAGGGTGAACACCTTTGTTGACTTCAGAACAGAGTTGGTGGAAGGCACTGAAATGGAAGAAAGTTCCAAGAAAGCAGAAGTAATGGAAGAAAGTTCCAAGAAAGCAGAGATAGCACAAGAAAGCAGTTCAAAAAGAGCAGGAGATGAGCTAGAACAAGAGAATGCAAAGAAGCAGAAGGTGGATGATGATCAGGAAGCAGCTAAGATGAAAGAGCTCATGAAAATTGTTCCTGATGAAGAGGAAGTAGCAGTTGATGCTATACCTTTAGCTACTAAACCTCCAAGCATTGTTGACTGGAAGATTGTTAAAGAAGGAAAGATCAGCTACTATCAAATTATAAGAGCTGATGGAAGTTCAAAGAGGTACTCAGCCTTTATTCAGATGCTTAAAAGCTTTGACAGGGAAGATTTGGAAACTCTGTGGAAATTGGTTAAAGCTAAGCATGGGTATACAAGGCCAGAGGAGGGCTATGAGAGAGTGTTATGGGGTGATCTAAAGACAATGTTTGAACATCATGTAGAAGATGCAGTGTGGAGGAATCTACGAGAAAACAAAGTGTTGGTTTGGAAGCTATTTGATTCCTGTGGAGTACACTTTGTGAGGTTTCAAAATCTGCATGTCTTTATGTTGGTAGAGAAGAGATATCCCCTTACACCTGCTACAATCACAAATATGCTGAATAAGAAGCTGCAAGCTGATCATTGGAATGAAATGTGTTATCAACTTCTTAAGCTCATTACAAAGCAACTCAAGAATCAATGAAGTGTTTGGAAGCATCCTCCTGGTGATTATGAAGCTTTTAATGAAGAAACTTGATGATTTTGGAGATACATATCAAGTTTAGGGGAGGATTGTTGGGATTAAAGACTTCTTGATGATCTTAGAGTTACTACTGCTAAGGTTTGTGTTACTACTGCTAGCATAAAGTTAATGAAAAATATGCTAAATAGTTAGTACTGCTAGTGTATATTAGTATTGCTAGTTACTACTGCTAGTATATGTTAGTACTGCTAGAGTAAAGTTAGTACTGCTGGTGAAGATTAAAGAAAATATTCTAAGTAGTTACTACTGCTTGTACACAGTTAATGCTGCTGGTGTATAAGTTACTACTGCTAGTGTTCAGAGTTAATGCTGCTGGTACAAAGTTACAACTGCTGAAAGGATAAAGACTGCTCAGAAAAGATAAAGATTGCTTAAAGATCAAGATTACTTAGTTGATAAGGATTGTTATTTATAGAATAGATCTTAGAGAATATTTTAAGTTTTAGGAATATATTATAAATCGACTAGGACTCCTTGGTGTATAAAAGAAGGTCCTAGGGCATAGAGTTCTATGTACCAAAAATGAGTCATTCATAGAATTGTCATAGCTTCAAGGTTTTGTAACCCTAATACTAGTTAGAGTATTCATATTAATATATTGAAGCTTTTGTTTGTTAATTTGTGTGTTCATTTGAATTACTGTTTCATTGAAGAATTCTCCTTATATTAAAGATTAGATTCCGCATAATCTTTAGTATTATCAAACAAAGTTTCTATCATAAGTTGTGTAGGATTTATCTTGCAAAATATAACCTTACACAAGCTAAGGAATTCAAGATCCATTGAAGTGGGATCAACAAGTGGTATAAGAGCTTGTTGCTTTGAGAAACTTTGCTAAAAAGACATGGATCAAGACTCAGTACATATGGTGGCTGCATCAAAAGTGCCTATGCTCAAACCAGGTGAGTATGGGCTTTGGAGGATAGGGATGGAACAGTACATCCAGATGGTTGATTATTATTTATGGGAAGTCATAGAGAATGGTAATGCACCTCCAATAATAAAACTTGTTGAAGGTGTTGAGACTATAATTGCTCCTTTAACTGCTGAAGAAAAGGCACAAAGGAGGTTAGAGCTGAAGGCAAGAAGCACTTTATTGATGGGCATCCCTAATGAACATCAATTAAAGTTTAACTCTATCAAAGATGCCAAGTCATTGTTGCAGGCTATTGAGAAGATGTTTGGAGGGAATGCTGCTACTAAAAAGACTCAGAAGAATCTTCTAAAGCAACAATATGAAAATTTTACTGCATCTAGCTCAGAGGTGTTAGATCAAACCTTTGATAGGCTTCAAAAGCTTATCAGTCAGTTGGAGATTCATGGTGAAAGTATCTCACAAGAAAATGTGAATCAGAAGTTCTTAAGAAGTCTATCACCAGAATGGAACACACATACCATTATATGGAGGAACAAGCCTAAGATAGATACATTAAGCTTGGATGATCTATGCAACAACCTGAAGATCTATAAACCAGAGGTCAAAGGGACATCAAGCTCAAACACAAATACACAAAATGTAGCCTTTGTGTCCTCAAACAGCACCAGCAGTACAAATGGAGTAGTTAATACTGCTTATGGTGCTACAACTGCTAGCACTCAAGCTACTGCTGTTAACTCAACAACAATTGATAACTTGAGTAATGCTGTTATCCGTGATTTCTTTGCAAGTCAACCAAACAGTCCACAACTTGACAGTGAAGACTTGCAACAAATTAATCCTGATGACTTAGAAGAGATGGACTTGAGGTGGCAGATGGCTATGCTAACAATGAGGGCAAGGAGATTCTTAAAGAACACTGGAAGAAAGCTTACTGTTAATGGTAATGAGACCATTAGGTTTGATAAGTCCAAGTTGGAGTGTTACAACTGCCACAAAAGGGGACAATATGCAAGGGAGTGTAGGGCTCCAAGGAACCAAGAAAATAGGAACAAGGAGAACACAAGAAGGGTTGTGCCAGTAGAGATAACTACTTCTAATTCTTTGGTGTATTGTGATGGTTCTAGTTATGATTGGAGTGATCAAGCAGAAGAAGGTCTAACAAACTTTACACTCATGGCTTACTCTTTTACAAGTTCTAACTCTGAGATATCTACTTATTCAAACTGTTCATCATCTTGTTTGGAAAATGTTAAAATTCTTAAAAAACAAAATGAACAACTGTTAGAAGACTTAAGGACATCTAAGTTAAATGTTATTACTTATAAAACAGGTATAGAGTCTGTAGAAGCAAGACTTCTTGTCTATAAGAAAAATGAGTCTGTTTATGAGGAAGATATCAAGGTCATAAAATGTGAGATTCATTTAAGAGAAGTAGCCATTACAGAGCTAAGAAGGAAGTTGGAACTAGCTCAAAAATAAAAAGATGAAATTTAGCTAACAGTAGACAAATTTGAAAATTTACGTAAATACTGAAGCATATTAATAGACTGTCAAATAGTTGATAAGTGCAAAACAGGTTTAGGGTATAATGCTGTTCCACCTCCTTATACAGGAAACTTTATGCCTCCAACACCTGATTTGTCATTCTCTGGTTTTGAAGAGTTTACAAGTGAGCCTATAGTTATTAAGCATGTAGTTAAGAACAGTAAAGCTAAGGCTAGTGAAGCAAATCTTAAAGCAGTTAGGAAGAATAATGGTGCTCTAATTAGTGAGGATTGGGTGTCTGATAATGAGGAAGATGGTGTGCCTCAGGCTAATATTGAAAAGAAAATATTTAAGCCTAGTTTTGCTAAGATAGAGTTTGTCAAACCTAAACAACAAGAAAAGACTACAAGGAAAACTGTCAATCATATTAAGCAAAATAGGCAAAACATTCATATTTCTAGAGGCAATCAAAGAAACTAGAATAATATGATGTCTTAGAGACTAGGAAGTAACTTTGAGATGTTTAACAAAGCCTGTTATGTATGTGGAAGTTTTGATCACTTGCAGGTAGATTGTGAAAAGGTGAATCAAAATAGTTTCAAAATATAAAACCTGTTTGGAACAATGCTAAAGGGGTGAATCATCATAATTTTGTCAAAAAGACTCACCCCTGCCCTAAAAAGAACATGGTTCCAAGAGCAGTACCAATGAAGTCTGGCTTAATATCAATTAATACTGCAAGACAAAATATTTCAAAAATAGCAATATTAGTTAATACTGCTAGACAAGTTAATATTGCTCACACAAAAACAACAGTGAATGCTACTAGATTAATGTCACATCTTTCTAAAATAGCACATTCAACTGTTAAGAGGCGCATTCACAAGAATAGAGCATTTAAAAATAGTAATTTTAATCAGAGGGTTAATATTGTTAGGGATAAAAATGTTAATGCTGCTAGGCCAAAAGCAGTAGTTAATACTGCTAGGCCAAAAGCAGTAGTTAATGTTATTCAGGGAAATAATGTTAATGTTGTTAAGGCCTCAGCTTGTTGGGTTTGGAAACCAAAGCCTAAAGTTTTAGACCATGTTTCTAAACACAACAGTGCATCAATCACCCTAAAAAAGTTTGATTATGTTGATGCATAAGGCAGATCCAAGTCAGTGATGGCTTGGGTCCCCAAAAGAAACTGATTTTCTTATCTAATGTGCAGGGCAATCCACAAATAGATTTACAAAATCAAGGAGTGATGGCAGATCTAATGCATAAGGCAGATCCAAGTCAGTGATGGCTTGGGTCCCCAAAAGAAACTGATTTTCACATCTTCATGCTGTAAAAAGGATCTTTAGTGATTATGCTCAAGCAAGCTTGGATATGAAGTCTACAACAGGAGGTTGTCAATTCCTTGGAAGTAGATTAATATCATGGCAATGCAAGAAACAGACTGTGGTTGCAAATTCCATAACAGAAGCTGAATATGTGGTCGCTTTAAGCTGCTGTGGACAAGTGCTTTGGATTTAGAATCAATTACTTGATTATGGGTACAATTTCTTACATATCAAAATCTTTATTGATAATAACAATACTATTTGCATAATTAAAAATCCTGTTTTTCAATAAAAAAAATAAAGCGTATAGAGATTAGACATCACTTTATTAGGGATTGCAATGAAAAGAAGTTGATTCATATGGTTAAAATCCATACTTACCAGAATGTTGCAGATTTACTTACAAAAGCTTTTGATGTAAGTAGGTTTCAATATTTTATTGCTAGTATTGGAATGCTAAATCCTTAATTTTTTTTATCTTTTTATGTTTTTGTAGAGTTTTGTATGAATTAGTACTGTTATTCATATCATTAAAAGTTTATGTAGTTAAATATAATTAGTGCTGCTAGTTATACTTAATACTGTTAAGTTAATGCTGTTAGTTATACTTAATACTACTGGTATAATTAACATTGTGAAAATTGTGAGAAAAAGAATTGAGAGAGTTGGTGAAGTCCTTTATAACTAAGAAAAAATCTAATAGATCCCAAAGGTTAAGGTAATTAGGTGTGGACATATGGAACAGATTCAAGAATAAAGGAGAAAGAATACATTTTGTGAGAGAAAAGGTATTAAGAGAGAATTTAGTGTAGCTAGAACTCCTCAACAAAATGGAGTAGCTGAGAGGAAAAATAGAACACTAATTAAGACTGCTAGGATAATGCTAGCTGATTTTAAGCTACTTACTACTTTTTGGGATGAAGCATTTAAAATAACTGCTTGCATGTGCAAACAAGGTTATTAGTAACTAATCCTCTAAACATATACCCCTTATGAACTTATCTTGATAGAAACAACCAGCTTCTTCTCTAGTCTTTATGAGACCATTTTAGGTGTCCAGTTACAATTCTCCACAATTACCATAGATCACATAGGCAAGTTTTATGGTAAAGTCTGATGAAAGATTCTTTGATGGTAACAACCGAATCACAGTAAAGGAGGGAGAGGTCGGAGAGTGATGTGACGTGTAATCAAGGGGCGAAGGGGAGGGGCTAAGCTGAGGAGAGTGCGGGAGTGAGATGACGTGAGTTCTACCGTAGTGTGACTTGAGGTGACTTTTAGGGTGAGATTTAGTGTTGCACAGACCTATGGATCAGAGCGGATAGGAGCAATACTTTGTCGATGCAGCACAACCAGCACATACCCTCACACTACTGTCTTTTTGATATTACAATCAATTTGCTTATAATTCATCATTCACAAAGATCAATGAATTATAAGCCAATGTTGTAGAAAATAGTCTAATGGTAATGCATTACAAAAGCATGTGAGAATGCAGGGTATATTAGGGGTATTGGGGTGTGGGGTTTAAAGCTAGAAGAAGACAGTACCTGGCAAAGATGATATTCTGCTACCATTATGACTCCTATCCACATAAAAATCATCATTCTCTCAAAGTTTAAAGAATTCGCAAATGATGGATCCAACCTTCAAGTGATGAGAAGAAGGTTGATGAGATCCACAAAAGATACTGAAACAGTAATTTGAACAAAAGAAGATATAATGTTAACATACTAACAAGGTTTAGTTATCCAGCTAGCAGATATGAAGTTAATGTAGTGGTGGAAAAACAAGCAATGAACTTCCAGAAAACCAAATATGGCTGCCCTTAAGAAGATTATAACATATTTGACCTCTCAAGTGATGATCAAGATAATGGTGCAGAGGCTGACATAAATAATTTGGATACAACAATGCAAGTCAGTCCTATTCTAACTACAAAAATTCATAAAGATCATCCTCTTGGTCAAGTGATTGGAGATTTGCAATCAGCTCCACAAATAAGAAGGATGTCAAAGAATTTGGAGGCACCACCACATGGGTTGTTTACTACTATTCAACAAAGAACAAACCATAAAGACTTTCAAAATTACTTGTTTGCTTGCTTTTTATCACAAGAAGAACCTAAAAAGGTAATTCATGCATTGAAAGATCCAAGCTGGATAGAGGTTATGCAGGAAGAGCTTCTAAAATTCAAGGTACAAGAAGTTTGGACTTTAGTGAAGTTACCTAATGGAAAACAAGCTATAGGTACTAAATGGGTCTTCAAGAATAAAAAGGATGAAAGAGGAATTGTGATTAAAAATAAAGCAAGATTGGTTGCTCAAGGGTACACACAAGAAGAAGGGATTGACTATGATGAAGTCTTTGCCCCTGTTGCAAGAATAGGAAGCAAATGGGCCTATTTTTAGCCTATCCTCAAATTAAAGACTTTGTTGGTATAGCCCAGATGGATGTCAGAGTGCTTTTTCTTTATGGTAAGATTAAGAGGGAAGTCCTATGTTTGTCAACACACCAAGAAATGAAGATCCAGACTTCCCTGACAGAGTATACAAAGTAGAAAAGTACTTATGGTCTACATCAAGCTCCACAAAGCTAGTATGAAACCTTGTCAACTTATTTGTTAGGACAATGGGTTTCAGATACAAAAGATAGACAAGACTTTTGTTTTATTACAAGGGACAAAGTGATATTCTGTTAGATCAAGGTATTGTAGATGATATCATTTTTGGCTGTAATAAAGAAGTCCATGATTCACTGAGTTTTGAGAATATTGATGCCATCAAAGTTTCAGATGAGTTCTATGGGTTGATACCACATTCTTTTTTAGTACTGCAAGTAGAGCAGACGGAGATGAGATTTTTATCAGTCAAGACCAAGTTAGGTGACTGAGATTTTGAAGAAATTTGGTTTACTGGATGTTAAGATTGTCAAGCACACCTATGCAATCAAAATGCTTTTGCTCAAGGATGAAGAACGTGAAAAAGTGGATGTTCATTTATATAAGATTAATGATAGGTTCATTGATGTATCTTGACTCTTCGGACCTGATATGTATGTTTGCAGTGGCCTGTGTAAGATACCAAACAACCCAAAGGTTTTCACATCTCAGGCATAGAAACTGATCTTTAGTACTTAAAAGGTCATACAAAATTGGGCTTTGGGTACCAAAAGATTCACCTTTTGATTTGGTAGCATACACGATAGTGATTATGATTAGAGCAACAGAGGTTGTCAATTTCTTGAGGGTTTGTGTTGTAGAGATTAATATCATGGCCAATGGAAGTAAACAATTAGGGTTGCAAATTCCACAACAGAAGCTAAATATTGGATGCCACAGTTGATGATGGACAAGTGCTTAGATACATAATCAATACTTATTACGGGTACAATTTTTGCATACCAAAAACTTTATTGATAATAAAACATACTATTTGCATAATTAAAATCATGTTTTCATTCAAGAAACAAGCATATATAGAGTAGACATCACTCATTAGGGATTGGCAATGAAAAGAAGTTCTTGATTCATATGGTTAAAATCCTACAGACAAGAATGTTGCAGATTTCGTACAAAACATTTTAGATGTAAGTAGGTTTCAATATTTGATTGCTATATTTGGAATGCTAAATCCTTAAAATCCTTTATCTCTTTATGTTTTTTGTAGTTTTGTATAAATTATACTGTTATTCCAATGTCATTAAAAGTTTTCTGCTGTTATAATATAAATTATGCTGCAGTTATACTTAATACGTGCTAAGTATAATGTTGTTTCGGTATACATAATACTAGCTGGTATAATTAACATTGTGAAAATTATGATTAAAAAGAATTAATATCTTTTATAGAATAACAATAAAAAAGAGCTTGTAAATTAAAAACAGACAGAAGTATTTGTGAAAAAAGATTGAGAGGAAAGGTTGAGTTGAAAACAGAAAACAGAGTTTGAATATATAGAGGTGTTGGAATGGAAATTGAAGTTAATCTGCAGGCATATACTTACTACTCATATTGGAAGTTTAATGTTGTTAGGCATAACTTACTACTGCTGTTGAAAGTTAATGCTGCTAGGCATAAACTTACTACTGCTGTTGAAAGTTAATGTGCTGCTAGGCATAACTTACAACTGCTGTAACGTTAATGCCGTGTGAGTTATTTTTTTATAAATACTTGGATTAAGGGTTTCATTCACTCATTTAATCGATTTCATTCAATCCATATACATTCTATCACAAACCCTAACTCAATTTCACATTCCTCAACAAAAACTTAACACAATTGACGACCCTACAGTTTGCTGATACTCATAATTTGGTCGCGTTTTTGTCTAAACCCGCTAAAAGTGAAGGGTTTGAGCAAATAGATGAATTTCTGAAACAACCCAATCAAAAATGCACTTACGATCAATCCCATTATCTATACTTCATGCATTAAACAATTTTGGCTACGTCAAGGTTAAAACTGTCAATGGGGAAGTACAGTTACAAGCCCTAGTAGATGGAAAAAAGATAATCGTTACTGAAGCATCTGTTAGACGTGACCTTCAACTTAATGATGAAGAAGGTACATATTGCTTGCCAAATGCTACCATTTTTTAAGTACTTGCAAGGATGAGGTATGAAAAACTTTCACATAAGCGAACTATCTTAAGGCTTCATTCTCCTCAATGGAAAATTCCATATTCCTACCATTTTGCAATGCTAAGTGCTAAGACACTGCATGGAATGAATTAAGTAGCACTATGGGCTTCTGTAAATTACTGTATTTACTACAAACAAAAGTTTAACTTTATCAAAGTAACAAATTTGAAAGTATGGCGAAGAATTTAGAGAATGTGTCATGGTAAATTCTTGATGTAATCCAAGATTTATACAAAGTGTTTTTAAGAAACAACTGGAAAGGCCTGTCAATCATAAAAGGATTTTGTTACACCCTCCATACTAAAAAGAATTTTGTGAAACATGAGAAGGGTGGGGAAAGGCTTTTCTGGAAAAGAAACACCCTTATTTCCAACAATGATGGTACAAGCTCAAGAAGAAATGGGTGAAGGTTTAGCAAATCCTACTGAACCTCATCACACATCCACCATTATTCAACCACCAACATCTCAACCTCAAAAGAAACAAAAACCTAGGAAGCCAAAGAGAAAGGACACTGAGGTACCTCAGCCTAGTGGTTCTACAGACAATTTTATAGATGAGGCTGTCTATGAGGAGATGGATGGCAGTTTAGAAATGGCTGCCACTACTGCTACTAGCTTAGATGCAGAGCATGATAGGGGTAACATCAATAAGACCCATTCCAAGGCAACACTTAATGAACCAAGTTCCTTAGGAACTAGTTGTCATACCCCGTCTTGGCGGAAACACAAGGCGTAACATCATGGATATAATCACAACACAATGATGTCAACAATAGAGAGAACTAAATTAAATAGATAAACAAATGAGACACAATGGGGAAGTACAGTTACAAGCCCTAGTGGATAGGAAGAAAATAAAGGAGTCTTACATTACGATAGAAAAGTCATACCACAAGGAAACATAATCCAGAAGTCTAAAGAAAATCAACAAAAATTCAAGTATCAAACTATTCGAATGACATAATTAAAATCTCTAGGAGAATGACTCCGCATGCAAGCCTACGGTCTCACTAGCCACTCTTCCTAACTGCAACATCTTCATGATGATTACATGAAAATGATTCTTAAAACGTCAACACAAAGGTTGGTGAGAGTCATAGGTTTAAGATACGAAAATCAAAGCTTATAAACAATTACTGTGATTAATGCAAACATGGCAGGACAATTACTGTACTATCATACAAGCTAACATGCAAATGTAACCATAATGAGCATGAGAAGGGAACATGTCCCTCGATCCAACAAGTATCAACACTTAGGTAGGAACGTTACCCCCGATCCATTAAAACCATCACTTCACATGGGTAGGAACGTTACCCCCGATCCAAATACACATAAGCATTTAGCATGTAACATACAATAGCCAAGTAAAGTCCATACACTTTCAAAATAAAGACACATAATCACAGTACTTAGAACATTTCAAATTCATTTGCATCATTTCCATCCTAATTTAAAAGCGATGTGAAAAGAGGGACTATGAAACTCACCTGAATACTCAAATGCAGCTTCCAAATCTCAACACGCAACTATATAAATAAATAAACACGGTTACACACGACCAAGCTAAAAGCTCTAGTCCATGTAACACACATATGATGGATGTCTAAGGGTTTATCTAACCATCATGGGTTACCCCGATACCATGCCCAACCTTAACCATCTCATTAACACTTTACACTAGCTACTTATAATTAAATCAGAATTGCAGAATTTTAGTGTCTCTTTACGTACTCAAAACCCTTACTTAATGACCTTCATAATTTATACCAAAAATCACTCATGTTCATTTATGAGTATATTGACAACCTTGTGATTCCCAAGTATTACTTACATGTGTAACTAATTCAAATAAAATCAAACTTCAAAACTGTCCTAATTCGGATCTGATTGCATACCAAAATATATCACTCTAACT
The DNA here is from genome assembly GCA_026074375.1 of Tanacetum coccineum. Taxonomy (NCBI): domain Eukaryota; kingdom Viridiplantae; phylum Streptophyta; class Magnoliopsida; order Asterales; family Asteraceae; genus Tanacetum; species Tanacetum coccineum. The sequence goes on along the minus strand of BQNB010101542.1, from coordinate 12,858 downwards.
AGCATACTTAGACATGCTTTCAGAGGCTAATTTTCACAGGATTATCAGTTGACATATGGAACTTAACTACTGTAAAAGGGCTAAGCTTAATTCCAAATTTAAGTTAGGGTTTCACCTTCCCAAACATGACCTAAATCAGACCCGTATTTACTGATTTGACAACTTTTAGTGTAACCAACATTTGACTCTTTTGGCTTATTCATAGACTCAAGAAACATGTCAATACACGTTTTATCATCTAGATATCAGTCGCTGAACACGACCCAAAATTCTGCTCAACCCTAAATCAAGTTTTTACGCATATCTAACCTAACTAATTGCATGAACATGACCCTAATCAAGCCCTAATCACTCTAGCATCATTAAATATTATTAATATTCTGTATTTTATGAAACCCTAGAATCCACCATCATAAGTGTTACATGCATGCATTATTTAAACTAGGATGAACACACTTACTTTGATGATTAGCACCTAAACAACACTCTTGATTGACTCTTGGATCTAGCAATGAAAATCGATTATTCTTAGGGTTTTGGGGCTAAGTTCGACGGCACAAGGGGAGGGGAGGAAGAAAATTATGAGCTAGATTTTGTTAATACTTATCTTAATGTATTCTTATCCCTCTATATTTACAATTTGACTCTTAAACCCCTAAAACCTAACAAAACCGATCGGCCACCCCCTATAATTATATTTATATATATATATATTTTTTTTAATTTATTAATTAACAAATTTACTTCATTACCTTAAGTTTTTATAAAAACCTAAGCTAGTTTGATTAAACCTTTTTACTTAAATGCTACTTACTAAACTTTCTAAATATAACTTTTATTTCACCAAACTACTTTCTATTTTTAGAAAGTTTTCTGCAAACTTCTATATTTCACTCACATGCTTCCTTTCTAATAACTTACATTCTCATAAACGCTTAACTCTTAAAAACCAAGAATTGACGTAGCAATGTATGCAACACGTCTTTCATTTCCATTATCACCACACGTGAACAAATGGAATACTTAACACCAAACTCATATGCACATAAAATAAGATAATCATTTACCTCTAAAATGACATCATGCATATACGTAAACCACTTCAACCTACATAATGAACACATAGCAACCAACAAAACATACAAAATGGACACTTAGCCATTTCTAAAGGTATAAACTAATCTGCTTAAATCATGGTTGTCACAGTATCCCCTCTTTTAGGAAATCTCGTCCTGATATTTAACTAGTTGATTCATTAGCACAATCAACAAACAACTGAGGAAACTTAGTGTTGGGAAATATATTTTGAGTTGATAAGACAAAACAATGAAAAGGAAACAAGAGGGACTTAAATGAAAATTTAAGAATTCTACAAAAGATGGAAGATTTTGAAGATTCTTGAAGATAATTATATTTGTTTGAAAGATTTACTTGTCAAAATGTAAAACAAAACGCCAGGAAAGTGTGTGTGTTATAGGCATCAAGTTCTCTAAGGAGACGCCTAGGTTTAGTGTTTTAACCTCAAGGATCTTTGATTCCTTGTTATAGTTTAGATAACACGTTCTACCATTGATCAAGGTAGAATTAGGGATTGTAGTAGTCATGTATCATAGTGAAAATAATGATGAAAAACCTTTTTAGCGTAACATTGTTCTTGTGCTAATTCCGCTATGCATATGTTTATGTTCAATGTTATTATTATCCTAGATAAATTTCTAATCAAAGTGAGCTACAACGATCTAAGGAGTTATTTAGAACTTCACACTTAGACTTCATATAATCTTCGCACTCCTAAGTAAACTCGAGACCACACTTTGAATTCCAACGAATCTTCACAAGTGATATCTTACTACGTTTTAAACTCTTAGTTTCACGGTCCATAATCTCTACAGGTTCCTCAACAAAACGAAGAGTTTTGTCAACCTTAATCTCATCCAATGGAACATGCAGGTTAGCATCCACCAAACACTTCTTTAGGTTTGATACGTGAAATGTGTCATGTACACCACTCAATTCCTCAGACAATCTTAACCAATATGCTACAGGACCGATCCTTTTAAGAATCTCAAATGGCCTTACATATCTAGGGGCTAACTTACTTTTCTTCCTAAAATGAACCACGCCCTTCCAAGGCGACACCTTTAGCATCACACGATCTCCAACCTCAAATTCCAACGGTTTGCGCCTGGTGTCAGCATAACTCTTTTGACGAACTCTCGCCGCTTTGAGCTTCTCTTTTATAACCACTACTTTATCAGTCATTTCCTGTACCAATTCGGGTCAAATCAAACTACCTTCCCCAATTTTAGCCCATAACATGGGTGACCTACATTTTCTTCCATATAGTGCTTCGAATGAAGTAAACCAAATGCTAGTGTGATAACTGTTATTATAAGAGAATTCAGCTAACTGTAGGTAGACATCCCAACTGCCACCAAAGTCTATCACATATGCCCTTAACATATCCTTCAACGTCTGAATTGTACGCTCACTCTGTCCATCTGTCTAAGGGTAATAAGCCGTGCTCATATCCAATTCCGTTCCTAAGGCTTTCTGAAATGTTTGCCAGAGACGTGATGTAAACCGTGCATCACAATCCAAAATAATCGACACAGGCACTCCATGACGCGCGACAATTTCATCGGTGTACAACCTCGCCAATTTCTCCATACTATAATCTTGATGTATTACTAGAAAATGTGCTGATTTGGTCAATCTATCAACTACAACCCATATCGCATCGTGCCTACTCCTTGTTCTAGGTAACTTTGTGATGAAGTCCATGGTGATGTTTTCCCACTTCCATTTAGGTATCTCTGGTTGTTGTAATAAGCCCAAAGGCCTTTGATGCTTAGCCTTCACCTTTACATAAGTTAAACATTCGCTAACATAGGTAGCAATATCCCTCCTCATTCCTGGCCACCAGTACATATCTCAAAGGTCATAGTACATCTTATCCGCTCCAGGATGTATAGAATACTTGGACTTATGAGCCTCATCCATAATTACTGTTCTCACACCTCCTACTAACGGAACCCATATTTGATCCATAAAGTACAAACTTCCGTCTCCTTTTCTTTCCATCTGCTGATCTAAACCATGTAACCTTTCAGCAAGTAAGTTCTCCTCATTGAACGCCTCACCCTGAGCTTCCAGTATCATTCCTTTTACTCTAGATTGAATAGTTATAGCCATTGCCCATACACGTTTAAGTTTCACCTATTCCGTCCTACTCAATGCATTAGCCACCACATTCGCTTTACCTGGATGATAGCGAATTTCACATTTATAATCACTAAATAATTCGATCCACCTCCTTTGACGCATATTTAACTCCTTCTGATCAAATATGTGTTGGAGACTTTTATGATCCTTGTAAATGACACTTTTCGTACCATACAAATAATGTCTCCAGGTTTTTAGAGCAAACACCACCGCTCCCAACTCTAGATCGTGTGTTGTATAATTATTCTCGTAGATTTTTAACTAATGTTAATCCCATGCCTTGATCGAATCTTTACCTAGTAAAGATTATGTTACCTTGGATGAATCCAAAATAACAATGGTAGAGACTTTGTTTGTATATCAAAGTGTATGCGGAAACTTCACCTAAATGGACCCAAACAAAGAAGCTTCGGTCACTCGAAGTTACAAGACAAAAGTCTAGCTCGAAAGACTATGTTATTTAATGTTTATTATGTATAAGGGCCAAGATGTAAAAAGCTCAAATAGAAAGCCCTCAAAGGCAAATCCTTATTAGTATAAATACTCCTAGTTTAGTCAAAATTAGGTTAGCTTCTCCATTATTTATTTTTCATAATACGTTATGGTTGACCACGTGACCAAGAAATCACTTCTCCACCAAAACTCCACACTCAAAAACGTAGTAAACAACTTCTCCTTACTCATGACTTAACACTAACTTCAACTGAACTTTAATTTCCTCCTTCGAACTTTGATAGGCCAAATTCAGTCAATGAATACATGACCAAACCTACCTATGTACGATTGCAAACCCGTTCAATAAGTCCATAAAACCGACTGGTGCATTGGTTAGAACCAAAAGGCATAACGTAACTCAAAATGTCTGAATTTATCGTTCAAAATGCGTCTTTGGAATGGCATCCTCCATCACTCATAGCTAATGAAACCTGGCCAAAAATCGATCTAAGAAAGGACCAGCTCCTCGTAACTGATCAAACTAGTCATCATCTAGGGAGGGGATAACGTTTTTAACATTACTTTGTTCATACCCCCTTTATCAATACACAAGTGAAGAAGAACCATTCTTCTTCATGATATGAACACAGTGCGCCGTACAAAAAAATATAGGTCGTATGAAAACCCTTATCTTGCAACTCTCGAAGCGTTTGTTTAGCAGAACAATCTTCTTGCATTTCTGAGGTGCCAATCATAGGGAGACTTCGCGACCACGTCCATCCCCCCCCCCCCCCCCCCCCCCCCCCCCCCCCCCCCCCCCCCCCCCCCCCCCCCCCCCCAACACACCCCACCCCCCCCCCCCCACACCCCCCCCCCCCCCCCCCGCCAAACTAAGTCTATACGGAACTCAATTTGTCGTTGCGATGGTAGCCCCAACAAGTCTTCCGAAAACACTTCAGTAAAATCTCGCACCGCGGGTATATCACTTATCCTAGGTTCATCTATCTTATCATTCATTAGGGATTTGGCGGCTACCAAAGTGCGTTCCCCTTGAACTTGAAGTATGCCATCACCTTCCAACGGTATCCTAACCACCTTCTCATGACATACTATCACCAACTTCCTCTTGGACGACCAGTCCATTCCCACAATCACATCAAAGCTTCCACGACTCAACGGTATCAACGAACTCTAAGGGTTACGAACAATCGAATAGGATAACAACGAATATCAAGTCAAAGGCTAGAATGCATATAGGGGATTCCACATATGCAAAGATTATTTTATACACAGTTTTCTCCAAAACACCAACACAATACTTCCAAAGGGTTTTTATAATTAGACATCAATTATAAAATATGTTACTCACATAAAGGACACGATAATACCAACAGGGATCGTAAAACTCTGTACAGACCCTAACACAGTTCTGTTGTTTAAAAACAAAAGAAAATACCAGGAACCATATACTCAAAATAAAATCAAACGAACTCATACCAGAAAACTCATGCAAGACGTTACGTACCCAAAAGAAAACGTAAGGTCTTATCCATAATAACGATCAACATAGCAAACCAAAACATCGATACTAACAACGTCGCCAACAGTTACAAAAACCAAGGGAATATAAAGAAGGGAGCCAATTACCCACATAATGACTTAAGGGACCATTTAGTTGAGTTAAAAGAAACTATTGATACTCATATGAGTAATCAATCAACAAGGAACTGACAAACGCAGCCAATATCCTAAAGAGCAGATCCAACTAACAATCGAGCAACAGCAACCACAATAATAATTAAAAATAAGAATACTAGGTATCTATCACCCCCCAAATAGGGTTCCCATTCGATTTGGCTTCCGGGGTGTGACGTCATGCTATTTCGAGTACAAGCATAAAGAACGACCTCTAAGGTACGATTTGAAAAATGTAAACACGTTGCATAAATTAAAATATTAATAATTTACATCAATAATTTTTAAAGATTTAAAAGACAACATGCAAGCTTAACATAATTCAACAATTTGTATTTAAATAAATATGAAAAATCTGGAAAACTGGTTCCGCAATAGACTTCATATAGTTCAAGCAACAACATCCATGCTAAGCAACTAAGACAAACATGCTTAAAACGTCAACATAATGTTGGTGATAATCATAGTATAGGTCAAACGATTTAATGGAACCACAAGATATCAAAAACGTATGCCAACAGTTATAATACGATACAACTTCACATAAATAGGTAAATGTACTTTGCACTAAGCTCAAGACACTGAAGCTAATAATGAAAGATAGCATGTACATTGCTATAAGTATTTGCTTGCCCTTACAAGTGTCCGACCAAAGACCACCTAACCAGTTTTGACATAACATATATCCGTTTATCGGGAGCCCCGTAGGTAGTGAGCGCTACTCACCAGGATAGGGATAATTAGTCCCAATAGATCTATTTATTCACTCGCGCTCCCTCGACCTGTCTTCCGGTCAAGAAATTGACAATTCATGATAGTTCGGGCAATTGAGGTCTAAATGCTACTTAGGCAACACGTAAATAGGGAAATCTCACGTATTGTCCTTGTGTACAGTTTTAAAAACAAGCAATGTTTCTCACCCCAAGTATAAAACATTTATTTAAAATGAGTAAAAGAGTATGGCTATGAACTCACCTTGATTTGGTGAATTGAGGTAGTGAATAGTCTAGAAATAATTCACTTTGTAACGAACAACGATATACGAAAGCAACCTATGAAATGGATGTTTGATTTAATATCGAATCGAAGTGAATTTATGAAAAATTCATAGGTGTATACTAGTGTACTTTTGTTAATATATATCTAAAAAATTACGTTTGTGATCGTGTAGTAATAAAATGTTTCCTCTGAAAGTAAAATGGGTATAATAATATGTATTTTCTATTATTACATAGATATATAACGCTAGAACAAGATAAATATTTATATATATATATGTCTTACACATAATTTAAATCTCGTGTCTCATTGACCATGTCCGTATCTCGTATTTACTAAGTAAATAATTTATAAAAATTTTCGGCATCACACGTTCTTGTGTACAACTTTTATTTCCAAAGTTCTTAGACTTTATTTAAAACCATTCCATCAAAACCACTTTCCATCTACTTATCAATAATTTCAAATTTTTTTTTTTTTTTTTTTTTTATTTTTTTTTATGAAAACATACATCTCAAATACCTTTATATATGCAACGTCCAACGTTTAAAATAAATTAAACGTAACGCATCTAAATCGTATACTATTAAATAAGCTATTCGCGAACTTATCCAATAAGCTACACTGTAGCTTTACGCCTTGGTGTCTTGTATTTATGTTAGGCCTTGGCCCGTTAAGTCTGAAAATGTAGTTTTACTTATCCATTTAATCCGATAAGCAAAACAGTAATAATAAACACGCGACTTGATAATAAGATATTAATAAGCTCAGAATAAGCCAAGTATAAAAAAAAAAATAAATAAGCCGAACACATAACAAAATAAAAAGCCTCATGGTGTTGGCCTTATATGTGGGACGCGGCTATGAGCCCTAATAAAGTATACTCGAGCTTATTTATTAAGCCGAATAAGTTTATCGTTTGTCCTTTTCAAATAAGCTAATAAAATATAAGTCAAATCAAAATAAGCTAAACAAATATTTCTTCTTTCTTTTCTAGTTTGGACGAACCATATATAAGCCCTAATAAACTCAAAATAATCAAATAACCTTTCCAAAAGCTTATTACAATAAGCCGAATAAAATAAGCTATAGCATACTATTTTTATTACACGAAAATAACCACGATCACAAAACTAAGATTTCTTTGTTTTTCTTTTTATTATTTTCGAACCATAAGTACACCCTTTTAGGGTTTATGTAGTTTTAACATCTTTTTTTACAAAAGAATTTTACAACTAGCAAGTATACAATAAGAAGGATAAGGACAGTACAGAGTTAATTAAGAATTTTGAAGAACTTACCAAAGTTAGAAGTTTTAGAAGGAAGAATGAGATTTAAAAAATATAAACCCAAATGTTGTTACAATTAATACCCGTTGAATACAAATGATCAAACCTTCAATGAATCTTCAAGTGTTTTGTATAAAAGAGAAATATATGAAAGTGGTTATGTGTCTTTGGGTGCTCAAACAAAAGAAGGCAAGAAGAAGAGAGAAAACCAAATTTTTAGTGTGTGTGTGTTATGAATGAGATAATGGAAGTATAGTGGGTTAAATAATACTAGTTACTTCACACACTAAATATGTGTGTGTGTTTCGTGTACAAGAGACAAGAAGAGGGAGGGGACCAATTTGATCCTCCAATCAAATTCAAGTTATAACAAATCATGTGATCAGGCCCCCTTGTCATTATTTATTTTGAATTCAAACTTGCTCAACAGGGTGTAATGTGTTTGTTGTGCGAACAAGACAAGGAAGGGGGTACGCAACTAATTATCTTCATTTTATTTGCTAATTCGCTTCATTGATTTACTTCCAAGTCTTCATGCAAAGCTCATGATATAATGGGGGGGACCAAATGGTTTTCAATATTTTAAGATGCCAATGCTTCTTGTATGATTTAATTTCCAAGTCCTTCATGCATTTGCTTACATTTGAAATAAAACACGATTTACGCAAGTAACGAAACAAATAACGGTATCACCGGAAATTGTGAAATTTTAAATATTGCCTTAAAATATAAAAACGTGGCTATTGCCAAAATACTACAACGTTAGGTGTCCCGGTTTACCCCCGGCTACGATTCTTAGATAAAAGTGGGAAAGCATCCTGGTTAAACGTAAAAGTTAAACGAAACTTTAAAAATTTAAATTAGCGACCGATAACGGCTAAAATATTAAACAAAAATTTATGAGGTGTCACGTCCTTTCCCTGTTAAAAGAGCTTTGTCCTCAAAGCTTACGACGTAGCACCTGCCACAGGCGCAGAAATTGGGAAAAGATGAGGGGTATTTCTTTTGCATTTGATCTTCACGCTCCCAGGTGAACTCAGGACCTCTCCTAGAGTTCCAGCGTACTTTGACAATCAGAATACGACTCTACTTTAGACGCTTGACCTCACGGTCCATGATCTCGACAGGTTCTTCGATAAAGTGGAGTTTGTCATCGATTTGGATTTCATCCAACGGTATAGCAAAAGGTTCATCAACCATGCACTTCTTCAAATTTAAGACGTGAAATGTACTATGAACTCTACTCAACTACTCTGGGAGTTCAAGACGATAGGCGACGGTTCCTACTTTGTTTATGATCTTAAAAGGTCCAATATAGCGAGGGTTCAGCTTTTCTCGTTTGCCAAAACGTACCACCTCTTTTCATGGTGACACTTTTTGCATGACCTTATCTCATATTTGAATCTCAAAGAGTTTTCGTCTTACGTCGGCATAACTCTTTTGACGGTCACGGGCAGCTTGGATACGACTCTTAATTTGGAATATTTTCTCAGTCGTTTCGTGGATGATCTCTGGGCCAGTGAGCTGCCTATCTCCAACTTCAGCCCAACAGATAGGTGATCGACACTTGCGCCCATACAACGCCTTAAATGGAGGAGCCTTAATGCTGGAATGGTAACTGTTGTTGTATGAAAATTCTACCAACGGTAAATGTTTATCCTAGCCTTTTCCAAAGTCGAGTACACAGGCACGTAACATGTCCTTCAACGTTTGAATAGTTCTCTCACTCTGACCATCGGTCTGTAGATGGTAATCCGTACTCATATCCAATCGAGTACTTCCTTCAAGTATTGTCTCGTCAACTTCTCTAACGTGTCATCTTCTCGCATAGGCAAGAAATGAGCAGACTTAGTGAGACGATCAACGATTACCCAAATCGTGTCTTGACCGGTTGCCGTCTTTGGCAATTTAGTCATAAAGTCCATCGTTATGTTCTCCCATTTCCATTATGGGATCTTTGGTTGGACCAACAAACCAGACGGCTTTTGATATTCTATCTTTACCTTGGCATACGTTAAACACTTGCTGACATAAGTGGTAATTTCTGCTTTCATGTTGGGCCACCAATACAGCTTCTTAAGGTCTTAGTACATCTTATCTGATCCAGGATGGATGGAATACTTTGACTTATGAGACTCATGCATAATCAAAGCTCTCAAGTCACCAAAACATAGAATCCAACTTCGATTGTTCAAACATAATGTTTCGTCAGCACGAGGTTCTAGCTTGTTAATCATGCCATGCAAATCTTCATTGGTGAAGTTCTCTTCTTTCTTGAATTCCCATTGAGCACTTAAAATCTGCTTAGGAAGATTTAACCCTATAATCATAACTAAGGCCTAAACTCGTAGCAGCTTACTCCTTTCCTTTCGACTCAGGGCATCAGCCACCACGTTCGCCTTTCCTGGGTGATATCGAATCTCATAGTCGTAGTCGCTTAACAACTTAAACCACCGTCATTGTCTCATGTTCAGCTCCTTCTGATCGAGAATGTGTTGCAAACTCTTGTGATTAGTGAACACGACGCACTTTGTACCGTATAGATTGTGCCTCCACATCTTCAAAGCAAACACTACTGCACCAAGCTCTAGGTCGTGTGTGGTATAGTTCTTCTCGTGAACCTTGAGTTGGCGGGATGCGTAAGCTATGACCTTCTCCCTTTGCATCAAAACCGAACCCAACCCTTTATGCGAAGCATCGCAATATACCACGAAGTTCTCACTTCCCTCGGGTAAAGCCAAAATCAACGCACTACACAATTTCTGTTTCAACAACTGAAACGCAACTTCTGCCTTTTCTCCTCAATCAAACTTCACCCTTTTGTGAGTTAACTTCGTCATAGGCCTAGCTATTTTCGCGAAACCTTCGATAACTCGTCAGTAGTACCCGGCGAAACCTAAAAATTAACGAATCTCGGTTGGTGTCTTGGGTGACGCCCAATCCTTGATAGACTCAATCTTAGTAGGATCAACGTGAATGCCTTCTCTATCAATCACGTGACCAAGAAATTGTACCTTCGATAGCCAAAATTCGCACTTTGAAAACTTGGCGTATAACTCCTCCTTCTTAAGTAACCTCAAAATTAACTTAAGGTTCTCTTTATGCTCCTTTCTGCTCTTGGAATAGATCAAAATATCATCGATGAACACGATCACGAATTTATCCAGATACGGTTCACACACTCGATTCATCAAATCCATCAATATTGTCGGTGCGTTAGTCAAACCAAATGGCATTACTTGGAATTCGTAGTGACCATAGAGAGTCATAAATGCAGTCTTGGGAATGTCTTCCTCACGAACTCTGAGTTGGTGATAACCAGATCTCATGTCGATCTTAGAGTAGACTCTTGACCATTGCATTTGATCAAACAAGTCGTCGATTCTCGGAAGTAAGTATCGGTTCTTCACAGTAAGTTTGTTTAGTTCACGGTAGTCGATACACATCCAAAAAGAAACATCTTTCTTTTTGACAAAAAAACCGAAGCTCCCCATGGTGAGGAACTGGGTCTTAGAAATCCTCTGTCAGAAAGCTCTTGTAACTGAGTGGATAACTCTTGCAGTTCGGCTGGTGCTAATGGGTACGGGGCTCGTGCTATAGGTGCAGCACCAGGGACTAAGTCGATTTGAAATTCAACTTGTCGAGCAGGCGGTAGCCCAGGTAAGTCTTCTTGAAAGACTTCCGGAAATTCCCGTACAAATGGAACGTCCTCAAGCCGGTTCTCCTTTGACTGGTCCTCAGTCTTCTTGGATGTAACTTGCTCTAGATAAACTTGACATCCCTTTTGTATATACTTTTAGGTTTTCGTACATGATATGATGTTCATCTTAGACTTACTTCCGCCGTCATAATCATCACCTCGGGTTATCAACACTTCATCTCCATACGGTTACGGACGACCTTCTCGTCACAAACAATCAATGCGTTGTACTTCGCCAACCAATCCATACCGATGATCACGTCGAAACTACCAAGTTCTAAGGGTATTAGATCTATGTCGAACGAATGACCTAATAATCCTAACATACAGCCTCTAACGACAACATTTGTTTCTGAAATTCTTCCATCGGCAAGTTCTATGGCATAACTAGTGTCTAAAGTGGATGGTGCAACATCAAGCAAAGCACTAAAGGTAGACGACACAAAACTCCTATCGGCTCCCGAATCAAATAACATAGAGGCGTGACAGTTATTGAGAAGGAACGTACCCGTGACAACGTTGGAATTGGGGTTTGCTCATCCTCCTCTAATAGTGTAAGCCTTTGCTGTAGCTTCATTACCTCCAGTCTTGTTTCCATTCTTGTTTCCAGTCTTGTTTCCATGGTTCTGATTTCTTAACTTAGGACAGTCTTTCCTAAAATGTCATGGCCTTCCATACTGATAACAAACAATACCCGACTGACTCCCAACTGGGACTCTCTGAGTGTTTAGAGTAACTGCAGTCGTACAATCCCTAGTTATATGACCGACTCTCTTACAGTTTCTACATCTCACAGTACATGGTCCTGCATGGTGCAACTTGCACTTGTTGTAGTAGGGAAGAGATCCAACATACCCCTTTTTATCATTGTTCCCAGCCGTGTAAGCTCTTGCCACATTCTGGCCTCCAACATTTTGTCGGTTGAAAACTGGTTGTTGCCCCCGATTGTCTATCGGGTTGTTATCTAACCTTCTCTTATTTTCAGCACTTCTAGCATATCCCTTCAGCTTTTGATCCATTAAGTTGTTGGCAATACGAATTGCATCTTGATGTTTGGTGGGTTCAACAGCGATTACATTCCCCTGAATATTATAACACCTCGTGTTTTAGGTCATTGTACGACATTATGTAATCCACTATTTATTTTTAAGGTTTTACGCGTTTGCTTTAAAACGTAACCGTTAAGTGAAATCGCGTAAACTAAAAATGAGCATTCAATGTAAACGGGCATTAAACGATTGAATGTTTACATCAAGAAAGTGTTATATGATTATTTAGAGGATAATTATTAACATTGCACATTTTATTTTTATTGGTTACGTTTCACGATAAAGTACGTTTAGGCCTTCCCGGAAACACGTTAACTTATCTACGCTTCATCAAATACCCAAAATTTGTACCCAATACTTAAAGTTTATTTAAAACTTCAAGTATTTATCACTTTATTCATATTCTTATTGAAGGAATTCAAATCAAACCCTACAATGTACAAGTTATACATTGTATTTAATTTAT
>BQNB010101541.1:0-24444 GCA_026074375.1 Tanacetum coccineum | reverse complement strand
ACCATTTTTCTTTGTTTTTTTTCACTTTCTCTCTCTAAAATCTATTTTTCTTATTTTTGTGTTTGAGGTAATGAAATGATATACTAACATTCTTGCATGCTATGTGTTCATTATGTAGGTTGAAGTGGTTTACTTATGTGCATGATGTCATTTTAGAGGTAAATAATTATCTTATTTTGTGTGCATATGAGTTTGGTGTTAAGTATTCCATTTGTTCACATGTGGTGATAATGGAAATGAAAGACGAGTTTGCATGCATTGCTACATCAATCTTGGTTTTTAAAGAGTTAAGCGTTTATAAGAGTGTACGTTATTATGAAGAGGAAGCATGTGAGTGAAATATGGAAGTTTGCAGTAAACTTTCCATAAATAGAAAGTGGTTTGGTGAAATGAAAGTTATATTTAGAAAGTTTAGTAAGTAGCGTTTAAGTAAAAAGGTTTAATAAAACTAGCTTAGGTTTTTATAAAAACTTAATGTAATGAAGTAAATTAGTTAATTAATAAATTAATAAAAAATATAAAAAAATAATTATAGGGGGTGGCCGATCGGTTTTGTTGGGTTTTAAGGGTTTAAGAGTCAAATTGTAAATATAGAGGGATAAGAATACATTAAGATAAGTATTAACAAAACCTAGCTCATAATTTTCTCCTCCACTCCCCTTGTGCCATCGAACTCAGCCCCAAAACCCTAAGAAGAATCGATTTTCATTGCTAGATCCAAGAGTCAATCAAGAGTGTTGTTTAGGTGCTAATCATCAAGGTAAGTGTGTTCATCCTAGTTTAAATAATGCATGCATATAACACTTATTAATGATATTTAATGATGCTAGAGTGATTAGGGCTTGATTAGGGTCATGTTCATGCAATTGGTTAAGTTAGATTTGCGTTAAAACTTGATTTAGGGTTGAGCAGAATTTTGGGTTATGTTCAACGACTGTTATCTTAGTGATAAAAACGAATATTGATATGTTTCTTGAGTCTACGAATAAGCCAAAAGAGTCTACATTCCAGAAAATTCAGCCTTAAAGGTTTTTAAGGTCGAGAAGTCATTCAAATATTTTTTATACTAAAAGTTATTAAAATAAGTTCCATAGATATAATGATAATCCTGTAAAAATTAGCCTCTGAAAGCATGTCTAAGTATGGTAGTTAGAGTTATATATTTTGGTGTGCAATCAGATCCGAATTAGGACAGTTTTGAAGTTTGATTTCATTTGAGTTAGTTAAACATGTAAGTAATACTTGGGAATCATAAGGTAGTTAATATACTCATAAATAAACATGGGTGATTTTTGGTATAAATTATGAAGGTCATTAAGTAAAGGTTTTGAGTACGTAAAGAGACTAAAATTTTGCAATTCTGATTTAATTATAAATAGCTAGTGTAAAGTGTTAATGAGATGGTTTAGGTTGGGCATGGTGTCAGGATGACCCATGATGGTTAGCTAAACCCTTAGACATCCATCATATGTGTGTTACATGGACTAAAGATTTTAGCTTGGTCGCGTGCAACCGTGTTTATTTATTTGTATAGTTGCGTGTTGAGATTTGGAAGCTGCGTTTGAGTATTCAGGTGGGTTTCATAGTCCCTCTTTTTACATCACTTTTAAATTGGGATGGAAATGATGCAAATGGATTTGAAATGTTCTAATTACTATGATGATGTGTCTTTATTTTGAAAGTGTATGGACTTTACTTGGCTATTATATGTTACATGCTAAATGCTTATGTGTATTTGGATCGGGGGTAACATTCCTACCCATTTGTTATGATATTGGATCAGGGGTAACGTTCCTACCCATGTAAAGTGATGGTTTTAATAGATCGGGGGTAACGTTCCTACCCAAGTGTTGATACTTGTTGGATCGAGGGACACGTTCCATTCCCATGCTCGTTATGGTTTCATTTGCATGTTAGCTTGTATGATAGTACAGTAATTGTCCTGCCATGTTTGTATTAATCATAGTAATTGTTTATAACCTTTGATTTGCATGCGGAGTCATTCTCCTAGATATTTTATTTATGTCATTTGAATTGTTTGATACTTGGTTGTTATTTGATTCTTTAGACTTTTGGAGTATGTTTCCTTGTGGTATGACTTTGCTATCGTAATGCAAGGCTCCTTTATCTTGTGTTAGATATTGTCATGACACGTTATGTCTTATTTGTTTATCTATTTCATTTTGTTCTCTCTATTATTGACACTATTGTGTTGTGATGTTATCCATGATGTTACGCCTCGTATTTCCGCCTAGGCGAGGTGTGACAGATTGGTATAGAGAAGTAGGTGGTTAAGCCTAGACTATAACCTAGGAGTCCTTCATGTAGATGCATGTTAGGGCTTAAGTGTTTAGTAGTATAACTAGTATGCGTTTTCCCATTAATTACATGATTTTATTTCGTAGTTCGTTATTTTTTTTACTATTTTAGCTGCCTTTACCTGATTTAGTATGCCTTATCTCTTGATAAATTAGCTATGTCTCCTCACCATCATAAGAAGTTCCGTATAGGGGTTGCCATTGCAAAAGGATGTAGGGGATACTATAAACCAGGAACAAGGGCTTGGGTAATACGGGGTAGCCGCATGATCCGTATACCGATTGACATGTACCCATGCAGAGTTGAGGAGAGGTTGACCATAAAATTAGTTAATGGAGAAGAAGTATTAAAGATTGAAACAACAGTGACTGCTAAAGATGGTACAATTACCAAATTTCCAAGAAAATTCCTAGAATACAAACAAACGAAGGAGGAAGAAGAAATTTTTAAGTTAAAAGCAATCTGTGAGAATGTAATTTATGACATATCCGACAGTGATTCGGATCTGGAGTCCACGGCTAGGAGTGGACCTAGGGACAATGAGATGGAAGATACGCAGGGGGTAGTGGAATTCGAATCAATGCTTGATTGTCTGCCTCTTTATGTGTTTTAAGATTTTAGGGTTTTGAGATTTGTTTGACTTTGTTTTGGAATTTTATTAGGAATGTTTATTTTTGAATATTGGATTTTGTTGGATTATTTTAATAATATGATTTAAGTGATTTTGAGTCATTTTCCATATGTGGTGATTTGTTGATGTGATCTATGTGTTATGTGTTTTGTTGATATTGAGAAGTGTGGTCATAGGAGGGAGTACACTTGTGAAATGGGGCATCTATAATTATGGTGGCCAACATAATTATACATGCACCACAACACAAGTGGAATTGCAAGTATGATTACGCAGATTTGATGTCAACATGTTGTTTGGCTGATTATGTATGTATATGTGTATATATATATATATATATAGTTATGATTGTATATTGATAGAATGGTCGGTTTAGAAACCTTTCCCATCTCATCTAATGTGCGTTAATACTATCTTAATTAGAATGGTTCGAACATGAACTAACGACAACGAAAATTGGCAACCCGACATCGCTGCCATCATTGCGCAGCAATTGCAAAATATCATTCCCCAGATCGTCACTCAAGTGACAAACAACGTGAACAACAGAAATAACAATAACAACAATGGGAACAACAATAACAACAATGGAAATAACAACAACAATGGGAATGGTGGGAACAATGGGTGTTCCTACAAGGGATTTCAGGCATGCGGCCTTAATGAGTATGACAGAAAGGGAGGTGCGATAGCACTTACCCGCTGGATTAAGAAGATGGAATCCGTGATTGATAACAGTGGGTGTATAGAGAATCAGAAAGTGAGATATGCTGCTAGTTCATTTGTTAACAAGGCACTGACATGGTAGAACACTCAAATCCAGGCAAGAGGCCGTGAAGCGGCAATTGGTATGACCTGGAATGATTTTAAGGCTCTGTTGGTAGAGGAATTTTGTCCAAGTAATGAAATGAAGAGGTTGGAGAATGAATTTTGGAATCGCAAGATGGTAGGAGCCAACCATGCAGCTTACACAGATCGGTTCCATAAACTGGCCAAGCTGGTTCCACATCTGGTGACACCTGAGTCGGTACGCATCAAGAGGTATTTAGCAGGATTGGTGCCTGAGATTAGGGGAATGCTCAAGGTGACTCAGTCAACAACTATCCAGGATGCAATACTGAGAGCCGGCATACTTACTGACAAAGCGATTAGCTGTGATACCTTGTCAAAGAGTAATGAGAAGAGGAAGGCAGTGGAAGAGACTGGTAAATCTGGAGGGTCGTGGAGGGATAAAAAGAAGGCAAAAATGGGAGCGGGTTTTGTGGCAACAACTCCTCCTAAAAATGAATTTGTGATCCAATATCCTAAGTGTACTAAGTGATATACTTATCATCCGGAGGATAGAGTTTGTAAGCTGTGTTTTAACTGTCAGAGACCTAGCTATTTTGCTAAACATTCTCGGGCACCATTTAAGCGAGCAACTCCTGTTAATGCCGTCAAAATGGAGTTTGAACTGGGGACACGTTATGAGTGTGGAAGCCGCGAGCATTTTCGAAATACTTATCCTAAGTTGAACCGAGCACCTGGTCAAGTGGGAAGCCGTTTAACTATTGAAGGCAATCGGAACGCAAGAAACAATGGGAAACGAGCTACAGGAAGGGCCTTCAATGTGAATGTGAATGCGGTGGAAGCTTTATAGGATCCTAAAGTTGTGACGGGTATTTTTTCTTTCGATTCTGGAGCTGTTTTTATTAGTTTCATTTCTACTGAATTTGCGCCTTTACTAAATGTGAAACCTAGTATTGTAAATCCTGGTTATGTGATAGAAGTAGGAGATGGTAAGAAAGTAGAAGTTGATAGGATTATCCGTGACTGCAAACTAGAACTAGGAAATTCCCTGTTTAGCATAAATTTGATACCGTTGGGTCATCGAAGTTTCAATGTGATTGTGGGGATGGACTGGTTGTCCCAAAATAAGGTTGTGATAGTGTTTCATGAGAAGGTGGTTGAAATACCATTGGAAGGTGATTCGTCAAATAGTATACACTTATATAGCAACCCTAATACAGATCCTGACCGAATGCCCTTGACCAAGGCAAAAGGTCAAATTCCACAAAAGGATAAAATACACAAGATAGAATCAATGATAAAAAGATTCCGGAAGAGATATTCCCGGGTCGTATGTCCCAACGAGGCTGCAATTGAACACGAATTTGTAATAAGAAATTAGTAAGAAAGATGGTGGTGTAGAGAGAGAAAGAAGAGAGAGAGATGAGAGAATTGAGATAAAAGATATTTATTAAAAATGAGAAGAGATATTTTTCTAAGTAAAAAATATCTATATATACCCCTACACATTTAATGTGACGCGCAGGATATTTAACTAGGACTCGGGCTCGGGTTTTGCTTGGGATTAAACCCGAAACATATACAATATTAGTTTAACTATTGAGCCCGATTCCCGATACTTTCCTATTACAACGTTAACTAATTAATTAACCGAGACTTAAATACATAATGAACGAACTTCTGTTCAATAATATTTGAGTGCTAACAATCTCCCCCGAAGTGAGTTCAATGATGACACTCCTTCATGAGATAATGAGATTGCTTTTGTCGTTAAGCTCATGTGGTCTTGGTCTTTCTCTTTGTTCTTTGTTGTAAACTTGTTCCTTCATGCTTTGCGGTCTTTACTTTTGGCCTTTGTCATTGTCTTTTACGTCTTGGTGCCATCTTGCGATATTATGACCTTTGACCAAACATGCTCATTCTATGCATCATCTTGAAAGTTTTATTTCAGAGTTTGCGGAAGTCTTTGTCTTTAAATCTTAAGCTTTCTAGATAGGTATGTCTTCGTAGTTAGATTACAGCTTTTGTATCGGGATTTAGGTCTGCCTCGGGTTACCACCGTTTTAACCTGCAGGTTTACGTTAGTGATAATCGAGAAAATTGATTGAAAATCAATAGTTCGTGTCACTCGTTATAAGGGTTTTTCGTAATAACACATCGAGAGTGTCATGTTTTTATCAAAATTCATCAACCGTCAATTCATTTACTGGACCATCTCGTGATCCAGTTGTCACAAGTTTGATTCATATAGAATCTCGCAAGTCACCTACCAAGAGCTTGTTTGATGCTGGCTCAAGCAGGATTTCCATCTTCATTGTGAATACATTAGTATCACTCGGATGTTCTGGCAAATATCACAATGATATTGCGTAGGACTCTTGATAACAACTTGTGAACCTGATGATGTTCAACAAGTGTTTGAAATGGAATGTGTCCTAACGAGATTTTGATTGATCTCTTGGCTCTAGACTCGATTAGTGCATTTTGGTTTTAGTACTCGGAGGCTGGAGCATATTGCCACCTATTCAATATCAACAATCTCGGAGTGAGATGTCAATAGATAACGTGTGTATCTCCGTGACAAATGAGACAAGTTTCTGTTGAGAGAAACCCGAATGGCTGAGAAGGGTTGTGCATTGCATCACTGGGTCCATGATGTCGTTTTCAATGTCAGCAATCAACTTGTGATTCTGACAGCATATGTATTGACCCGGTTTCTGCCTTAAGTTGTGTGGAGGGGTTCATTGGTTTACACCTTTTATCCATACATTTCTATTTTAATTCCTTCTCGCCTTCAATGCTTACCAATACGTCATTACTACAAATCTTTTGTGATTGTTTCCAGTGTAACTCAATCTTAGTCGGGATTATTCCCATTATAATGCATATCCAATTCATACCTAAGGACTGCTATTTCAACTTTGGATTATCTTGGGTAGACCGCCGGTTCGGGTTGGATCATTAGGATTGATTCTAACCTTAACCCCCTTATGACTTCAGATTTTGTCATGAAAATTAAGATTTGTTGGGTATATGATGAGCCATTAAACCTTTTTCTTACTATTCAGCACATTGAGACGATTAGATCATATTTTAATTACATTTTCTCCCCTTATTTTAAATAATAAACACTTAGATTTTGAAATACTTTGTGATTAAAATATGTCTTGAAAATTATGTGGGAGAAAATATTATTAGCTGAATGGTTTGGAACATTTTGATAATGTTTTAATACATAAGAGATGGGTCGTTGGTTGAAGTAATCCAAGAACATTAAAACTTTGTGTTCGATAAAACCCACACTCAAAATAGGACCACCAAATGATAAAATTGTTGTCTTTTGAAAAACATTGTGAGGGATGGAGTTTGAACACACAATTTTGACATGATTTATGATTTGTCATCGAGAAATTCTTGAAAAATCGTTTGTTCAACTTTTGAAAACCAAATGTTAGAGGACTTTTTCTAACATTAAGGGTAAGCGGCACTGATGTAACGTACACTTATCCTTTTTCTTGAGCTAAAAAAACATTGAATGTCTTGTAAGAACAGCCTCAAAGATCCGAGAAACGTTATTTTCTCGTTTGGGAGGGATAAGTTATCACCTTCTTTATTTGAAGTCCGGGGATTTTTTATGTACTGACATTTGCGTCATAAGCCATTTGAAAAATTAGAAATAACATGTTTTGAAACTATTTGCAACTCTCGCTCGAACTTCATTTACACACCCGTGTCAATGTTAATTGACATTTCTAGGTACGTAAATGTTATCGATTACAAGAGACATGTCAAGAAGAATCTTTTTGGAAATTTCCTGATTTTTTGATTTTGTATTTATTTACCTTTTGTCCTCAGCATTGCTATATGATGGTGGAATAGTTAATTCCTGTACTTTGTCATGATGTAGCTTGTTTCATGACTGCTGTTAGGAACAACTTTTGGAACCAACTTTGAACTTGACGGTTCATTGTTGTGGTCGTGAATTCTGAGTTCTGAACGGTTATGATCAGAAGTCGTTTGATGAAGAACGAGGCCTGAACTGATGTGAACAGACGTCATTTGAACATTGAGGAACAGGGCCTGAAGTGTTATTTTCAGCAGACGCCATTTATCGTTGTGGTGCGAGGTCTGAACTGTTGTGGTCAGACATCATTAGACATTAATGACCGAGGCTTGAACTGCTGCGATCAAACGTCTTTAGATGTAGCTCATCTTTTGTGAAACCATTCTGGCACTGGTTTCTTAGATATCAGTAATTTCAGCAACCACACTCTGAGATTTTCCTGCTTTTCATTGTATAGTGCATCTAAATTTAGGTTCATTCTGTTGTTGCTTTTGAACATTTGAATGACGTACATGAACTTAAACCTAGAGTTTGTTTGCATGCATGAAATATGATGGATATCTACATTTGAACCATGTGTGGGTTCACTTTCAACCTTACTGCCCGTGCAAGAGTTGAGTAACTTTCCTGTGGGAATCCACCTAAGACGAACATTACTAAAGATTTAACCGTTGGTCTTACACTAAGAAAGATCTAGGATTCATTGATTGATTTCTCAGGGACTGAGTTGTTGTCTTTTTGTTTGAGAACCTATGTCCTGTGGGGATCTGTCTTTCTGGTTTCTTAGATGCACTCTTGACTTTTTCTAGGGCATTATATCGCTTTTTGTTCTTTATGGGATTTTGCATCCTTATTATGTGCAGAGGCACGAGGATTTAACCTTGAGAGGTATTCTAAGACGCATTCATCATGATTTGCACTGTAAAGGCACTTTTTGCATGTAGGACATTGCAAGTCATTGAACTTCAAGAAAGGCTTTTGTTTCCTAGGTTCTCCTAGTGATCATCTTTGTTTGAAACCCGATATCATTGTTGCTTGCCCAATTCCTTAGGTTTTGGTTTGCAACCATTAGCCAGTGTTGGGTAATCTAGCAGATCAATCATACTAGGTTTTCATTCCATCTTTGTCTTTCTGAAGTTGTGCACTTCTTTTCTTAGCTTTTCTCTAGGTAGTAGTATGAAACCATGTCATTTGATCCTACAAATTCTTAGGTGAAAGAAATGGACACATGCTTTGGGTTATTCCTAGTAGAGGGGCCAGGTGCAACCACATTGGTGTTTCGAATGCTTGTTTTCTATTTGAGGCAATTCTGTTGAGTGATTGTTTAAACAAACATCTGACACATTAGTTTTTATAAATCCGACATGTTTTCATTGAAAATACTTCTCATTTCACGGAGAATTTGACAAAAGGAGTCGGTTTCTTTAAAACTGTGGTTTTGGAATTCGTTTGAGGATTTGGTTGTCGAACAAGGATCGGTTTATCAAACTGTGTTGTCCAACAGATCTTTCCTTTACTTTTTCTCAATGAGTTTCTTTTAACTCACTTATGCTATGTCTTGTCTTGCATTTGAGCTTTCATATCTTGTATTTCCATGATATTGTTCACGTTCTTTCGAAATACATTTGATCCTTTACGTTTTCTTTGCAAACTGAGCTGTTTTTCATTTGTTCTTTACATTGTTGTAAAGAAAAGTGCAAGAGATAATCGAGTGGTTTTTCAAGTTTAGCAAAAACTCTTCATATAAAAGCTTATTTGATACTTCTTTGCTAACAGATTAGTTTGTTTCGAATAGCTTTTTGTGCAAAAACATTTCACAATTCTTGACTTTATGAATGTATATACAAGCATTGGTAATTCAGCATTAAGATTTAAATCAGACAGAGAATGCTAAATTATGAACATATAACATCTTTAGACCACCACACTTCTTCGAGAAGTAGTCATATATGTTTGAAAATCAGCCTTTTTCAGATTCAAGTTCGTCAAACCTCTTTTTCGAAAAGGATTTAATAGACTCATAATCTTCATGAATTTCCGTTTTAAGTTCATGTTCAAAACGGATAACTATCATTTTGTGATTTTATGGAAAGAGGATTAATAAGTTTTTATCAAAACTTCCATTATATCTTTTGCAGTTGGCACCTCTGTGAAATAATCACTAGTTTGTTTAAAACCAAGCTTGATCACAATCGTTCTAAATGATTGGATGATTAAATGGCATGTCGTTTAAAAACATGTCTACTTTTTACTAAATGGATTTCGAAACGAGGTAGAAAGGCAACGTTTTTAGCAATGTTTGGGTTTTGTTTTAACAAAAACGTTTTCTCACATTGTCTTTCTAACTTCTTTTTGCGCGGTTCAACTGTATAAAGATATCTCCAGTGAGGGTGCTTTGAAAATTTCATAAAGGACTATTTGTTTTGTGTAATCATATGGTTTTAACATAATCTTTATTACAATTTTGATCTACTCTTAGTTTCAAGAGTCATGGTTATCTCTTCCCTATTCAGGGGGCAAATCTGTTTGCTGGATCAGAGTTTCATATGGGGATTAAGACTAACAGGGTTTTCTGATTTGAGTTTCTTGAGGTACCTTGGATTAGCATAGGGTTGGTTCTAACATTATATGTCGATCTTTTGGGTGCTAACACTTTGAATGGTCTGAATTGAATGTTACGAGTGTAAACAATTTCATTCAAAAACTTTAATGTTTATCCATTTCATTCTTGTCACTATCTTTTTCTTCCTTAACCTTTAATATCCGAAATGACTATGTGTTTCTTTGAGATAACTGTCTAGTTGTGACCTTGTTAAAAGACTCCTCTTTTTGACTTATTCTTTGTGTTTTTGAATTGATGACACTGGAAATCCTTCATAGGCTTTTGTTTTCAATCCTTCATTTATTTTCATATGTCTTTTAGAGCTAATAGTCCCTAGAGTTTCATTTAACTTTGTTTAAAGAAATTTCTTATTCAATGTCCGGTCATTAAAGGCTTTTGTACTTCTCATAGATCATTCTGTTTGTTTCTGAAGTGCCAATCAGACTACTATCCCGAACAACTATTAGCCTACCCCAAAGCACTTTTGGTTTTCTTCAGTGGTTATTTAGTTTCGCACTTTTCCTATTTCTTGAGTCTAGGTTGTCGGGCTTTCTTTAATGCTTTAAAATCGTTTTGTTTTCCTCCGTATCACAGAGTTAAATATTGCAATGAATTTAGCATGAGCATCACGCTCATCAACACATTTTCTACAGCATTTTGATCAATCCGATTATCTATTTGTTTCATTTTATATGATGAATCAGGTGTGACATTGCTATCATCCGTCTCTATATCATTATGTGTCGTTAATGGATTCAGGTTGTCAGATGTCGTCTCACATTGTCTTACACATTACTTCCATCATGATTTTGTACTGTTCCAATGGTCTGAACCAGTAGAACTGGATTTTTCAGGTGAGGACCTCTGAATCTTTGCCATGTATTGTAATGTGCTTTCCAATTCCTGTTCAAAATCAATCTCTTCATCCGTGTCTCTAGCCAATCAGCTTGATCAGGTTGCCAGAGGTAACACCTTGTTCTGCTTGTTTGCACATCATTATCTTTCTTGTGATACGCGTAGTCTTTAACCCGCTTTGGCACTTCCTGACATTCCTTTGCTAGTGCCATATCCCGTATGCTGTTAGAGCATGTATCCCAGTCTGTTGCACATACCTGACTGCCTACTGTTTCCCTAGACCCTGCAACTGTCATTGTCCTTTGATTCCCCAAACTGCCCTTGACTGGTTGTCATTGTTATACCTTTGTGATGGTATCTTAGTCTTGTTCCTGGAGTTTGAAGGAGAAGTTCGAAGGGGTTTTGTTGTTGGTAGGTTTTTAGAGCTTCTTGAAATACTTTGCAAGGACGTGCCAAATTCTTTTGGCATTTTCCTTGTCCTCTCTGAGCTGTTCTATGTTCATGGATCACTGTCTTCTTCAGAGACAGATTCAGATTGTGGTGTAATTGGTTTTGGCGACCTATTTGCCTTGGTGTCTGGTAGATTGCACTTTGTCTTGTGGAGATGATGTTGCATTTAAGCTTTGTGGTTTGGTGATTGATAGTATGATATTCTGAATATGGTTGAGCAGCCGCAATAAGTGCTAATGGATTTGCACTTTTGGCTATTCTCTCAGCACGAATATCATTAAACATCTTCTGAAAACTGCTTGAGAATGTCAATAATAGTCTGGATATACGTTGGAGTCTATTTTTTATGATTGCTTAATAAGCGTCACAAACATTGACCTTTTGGTTGAAGATGTGAATGAAATTGAACATTCTCTGTATTGTTGAACTTGTCATGTTGTTCCTTGTCACTCATTCATCAATTTGTTATATGCCGTGGTAATACGACTCCAATGGATTCTCCATCTCGAGAAGTAAACTTCCCAAATTCCCAGATCAGATGTCTGTTACATACTTGTACATTCAATGATTCACCTCTGATTGTCTAGCCTTTCAATGGCTATCCACATTTCATTGTGGTTGTGTTTGCATGCATCAACAGTTGGAATAGATTTCTTCTCCAATACCAGTTTAAAAGCAAGAAATTGCTTCATTTTCAGACTGAAAGTGTTCTTTTGTTCTTTGAGTCATGTTCAATACAGTTTTTAATTGCTATATATGTTGTTGAACTGCCAGGGACGACCTTCCGCCTGCTGGAACAGCTTGAAATAAGTACACTTGTTGGCTCCACGTATACTTTGGGAGCCGCCAAAGCCCTAATGAACGCTAAGGTAGATGGACCTAGGATAAGTGATATACCCGTGGTACGAGATTTTATTGATGTGTTTCCGGGAGATTTGTCAATGACCACCACGACGACAAGTTGGGTTCCGCATAGGTTTGGTTCATGGAGCGACGCCAGTCGCGAAGTCTCCATATCGTTTGGCACCTTCAGAAATGCAAGAATTGTCTGGGCAACTTCAAGAGTTGCAAGACAAGGGTTTTATTCGACCTAGTCATTCTCCGTGTTGTGTTGTTTGTTAAGAAGAAGGATGGCTCTTTTCGTATGTGTATTGATTATAGGGAATTAAACAAGTTGACTGTTAAGAATCGATATCCTCTCCCTAGAATTGACGACTTATTTGATCAACTACAAGGTTCGCGTTTCTTTTCCAAGATAGATCTTCGATCAGGTTATCATCAGCTCCGAGTACATGAGGATGATATTCCTAAAACCGCATTTAGAACAAGGTATGGACATTTTGAGTTTACCGTTATGCCTTTCGGACTAACCAATGCCCCAACAGTCTTTATGGATCTGATGAATCGAGTCTGCAAACCGTATCTAGATAAGTTCGTCATTGTTTTCATAGATGACATTTTGATTTACTCGAAATCGAAGGAGGAGCATGAGGTGCATTTGAGGTTAGTTTTAGAATTATTGAGGAAGGAGAAGTTGTATGCTAAATTCTCCAAGTGTGAGTTCTGGCTGCAAGAGGTGCATTTCCTTGGTCACGTGGTCAACCAGAATGGTATCCACGTGGATCCAAGTAAGATTGAGGCAGTAAAGAATTGGAAAGCTGTGACAACCATGACTTGAGCAGGTTCGTCAAACCGTTAGTGTTGACTTAGGTGCCTGTTGTAATGTATGGTTTATGTGATTTGATGTGTTTATGTGTGTTTATATGTGTTTATGAGGTATTGGTAATCAATCTATTGAGTGTGATCATCTCAATGAGATTGTAATGGTGGTGGAATTGGTTGAATTCATTTCGTTCACTTTTGAGTGACAAGAAAATGATTATTGAGATTTGAGCATTTCCATGTTAAATGTGTAAGTATTATTACGTATACGTATTTTTGTGTTAGTAATTTAAGATAAGTTTAGGTTTTGAGGGTTAAGTTAAGAGAAATGAGTTATTTGATGCGATCTAGAGTTTGGGAGCGATGGTTGTTTGCTCTAACAAAACCTGGAGACTATTTATTTGTATGGTACGAAAGTATCATTTGACACAGGATCATAAAAGTCTCCAACACATATTTGATCTGAAGGGAGTTGAATATGCATCAAGAGGTAGTATCAGTATTATTTACGTGATTGATATGAATGTGAAAGTCGCTGTCATCCGGTAAAGCAAAATGTGGTTGGTTATGCATTGAGGTAGGAAGGACCCGGGCGTTGAAACCTAAAGTGTACGGGCAATGGCTATGAATATTCAATCTGGAGTAAAAGGAATGATACTGGCAGCTCAGGGTGAGGCGTTCAATCAGGAGAACGTACTTGCTAAAAGGTTACATGGTTTGATCAGCAGATGGAAAGAAATAAAGGAGCCAATGGAAGTTTGTACTTTACTGGATCTAATAGGGTTCGTTAGTAGAGGGTGTGAGAACAGTAATTTTTGGATGAGGGCTCATTAAGTTTAGGTAATCTGATACATCCTGGAGCGATAAGATGTACTATGACTTCGAGATAGGTACTGGGTGGTGGGAATGAAGAAGGGGTATCTGCTTGTACCTATGTTAGCGAATGTTTTATTGTGCAATGGTGAAGGTGACGCTTAATGGCCTTCGGGTTTAATAACACAACTAGGATACCTGAATTGGAGTGGGCAAAGCTATTCACCATGGACTCATCACAAAGTTACCTAGGACAAGGAGTGAGCACGGTATAGATATTGGGTTGTAGTTGATAGATTGACCAAATCAGCACATTTTCTGGCAATACATGAAGATTATAGTACGGGAGAACGAAAGAAATTTGCGAGGTTGACACGATTGAAATTGTCACACGTCATGGAGTGCTTGTGCCGATTATTTCAGATCGTGATGCACGGTTTACATCACGTCTTTGGCAAACCTTTCAGAAAGCCTTATGAGCGTGACTGGATATGAGCACAGCTTATCACCCTCAGACAGATGGACAGAGTGAGCGTACAATTCAGACGTTGGAGGATATGTTAAGGGTGTGTATGATAGACTTTGGTGGCAGTTGGGATGTACACCTACCGTTAGCCGAATTCTCTTATAACAACAGTTACCACACTAGCATTCGGTTGTGCTCACAATTTGATGCTCTTATATGGAAGTAAATGTAAGTCACCTGTGTTATGGCTGAAATTGGGGAAGGTAGTTTGTTAGACCCGAATTGGTGCAGGAAACGACTGATAAAGTAGTGGTTATAAAAGAGAAGCTCAAAGCGGCGAGAGATCGTCAAAAGAGCTATGCTGAAAACAGGCGCAAACCGTTGGAATTTAAGGTTGTAGATCGTGTGATGCTAAAGGTGTCGCCTTGGAAGGGTGTGGTTCGTTTTGGGAAGAAGGCGTTAGTTAGCACGAGGTATGTAGGGCCATTTGAGATTCTTGAAAGGATCGGTCCTGTAGCATATCAGTTAAGATTGTCCAAGGAATTGAGTGGTGTACATGATACGTTTAACGTGTTAAACCTAAAGAAATGTTTGGCGGATGCTAGCCTGCATGTGCCATTGGAGGATATTAAGGTTGGCAAAACTCTTCATTTTGTTGAGGAACCTACAGAGATTATGGCCATGAAATTAAGAGTTAAAAACGTAGTTAAATATATCACTTTATGAAAGGTCGGTAGGTATTCAAAGCGTGGTCCCGAGTTTACTTGGGAGCGTGAAGATTATATGAAGTCTAAGTATCCTCAGTTGTTTGTGGATCGTGTTGATGAATCGGGGGGGGGGCTCTAGTTAAAATCTCAGGATAGATTCCTAAAGAGGGGTATGTGTCAACTGTGATTTGAGCAGGTTATAGTTTTATACCTTTTGGAAATGGCTAAGTGTCCATTTTGTTTGTATTCCTTGCGTGATATAGTGTTCATTTGTAGGTTGAATTGGTGTAGTTATGTGCATGATGTAATTGTAGAGGTAATGATTTATCTTATTTTGTAGCCAAATGAGTTGGTGTTAAGTTTTCCATTTGTTCACATGTGGTATAATGGAAATGGAAAGACGTGTTGCATGCTTTGCTACGTTCAATTCTTAGTTTTTAGAGTTTTAAGCGTTTAGGAGAAAGTGGAAGTTTTTGGAAAGGTAGCATGTGATGTGAAATATGGATGTTGCAGTATACTTTCCATAAATAGAAGTAGGTTTGGTGAAAATAAAAGTTATATTTTGAAAGTTTAGTAAGTAGCGTTTAAGTAAAAAGGTTTAATCAAACTAGCTTATGTTTTTATATAAACTTAAGGTAATGAAGTAAATTAGTTAATTAATAAATTAATAAAATATATATATATATATATATATATATATATATATATATATGTATATATATATATATATGTATATGTATATATAAATATAATTATAGGGGGTGGCCAATCGGTTTTCTTGGGTTTTAGGGGTTTAAGAGTCAAATTGTAAATATAGGGGGATAAGAATACATTAAGATAAGTATTAAGTAGCTTATAATTTTCTTCCTCCCTTCCCCTTGTGCCGTCGAACTCAGCCCCAAAACCCTAAGAAGAATCGATTTTTATTGCTAGATCCAAGAGTCAATCAAGAGTGTTGTTTAGGTGCTAATTATCAAGGTAAATGTGTTCATCCTAGTTTAAATAATGCATTCATGTAACACTTATGATGGTGGATTCTAGGGTTTCATAAAATACAGAATATTAATGATATTTAATGATGCTAGAGTGATTAGGGCTTGATTAGGGTCATGTTCATGCAATTGGTTAGGTTAGATTTGCGTTAAAACTTGATTTAGGGTTGAGCAGAATTTTGGGTCGTGTTCAACGACTGTTATCTTGGTGATAAAAATGAATATTGATATGTTTCTTGAGTCTATGAATAATCCAAAAGAGTCTACTTTCCAGAAAATCCGGCCTCAAAGGTTTTTAAGGTCGGGAAGTCATTCAAATAATTTTTATACTAAAAGTTATTAAAACAGTAAATACGGGTCAGAATTAGGTCATGTTTGGGAGGGTAAAACCTATACTTAAAAATGGAATTAAGCTTAGCCCTTCTACAGTAGTTAAGTTCCATATGTCTATTGATAATCCTGTGAAAATTAGCCTCTGAAAGCATGTCTAAGTATGGTAGTTAGAGTGATATATTTTGGTGTGCAATCAGATCCGAATTAGGACAGTTTTGAAGTTTGATTTTATTTGAGTTAGTTACACATGTAAGTAATACTTGGGAATCACAAGGTAGTTAATATACTCATAAATGAACATGGGTGATTTTTGGTATAAATTATGAAGGTCATTAAGTAAGGGTTTTGAGTACGTAAAGAGACACTAAAATTCTGCAATTCTGATTTAATTATAAGTAGCTAGTGTAAAGTGTTAATGAGATGGTTAAGGTTGGGCATGGTGTCGGGGTGACCCATGATGGTTAGCTAAACCAATTATAATCCTTCAATATGTGTGTTACATGGACTAGAGCTTTTAGCTTGGTCGTGTGTAACCGTGTTTATTTATTTGTATAGTTGCGTGTTGAGATTTGGAAGCTGCGTTTGAGTATTCAGGTGAGTTTCATAGTCCCTCTTTTCACATCGCTTTTAAATTGGGATGGAAATGATGCAAATGGATTTGAAATGTTCTAATTACTGTGATTATGTGTCTTTATTTTGAAAGTGTATGGACTTTACTTGGCTATTGTATGTTACGTGCTAAATGCTTATGTGTATTTGGATCAGGGGTAACGTTCCTACCCATTTGTTGTGATATTGGATCGGGGGTAACGTTCCTACCCATGTGAAGTGATGGTTTTAATGGATTGGGGGTAACGTTCCTACCCAAGTGTTAATACTTGTTGGATCGAGGGAAACGTTTTGTTTCCATGCTCGTTATGGTTTCATTTGTATGTTAGCTTGTATGATAGTACAGTAATTGGCCTGCCATGTTTGCATTAATCACAGTAATTGTTTATAAGCTTTGATTTTCGTGTCTTAAACCTGTGACTCTCACCAACCTTTGTGTTGACGTTTTAAGCATCATTTTCAGGTAACCATCTTAAGGATGTTGAAGTTAGGAAGAGTGGCTAGTGAGACCTTAAGCTTGCATGCAGAGTCATTCTTCTAGAGATTTTATTTATGTCATTTGAATTGTTTGATACTTGGTTGTTATTTGATTGTTTAGACTTTTGGAGTATGTTTCCTTGTGGTATGACTTTGCTATCGTAATGCAAGGCTCCTTTATCTTGTGTTAGATATTGTCATGACACATTGTGTCTCATTTTTTTATCTATTTCATTTAGTTCTATCTAATGTTGACGCCATTGTGTTGTGATGATATCCATGATGTTACGCCTCGTGTTTTCGCCTAGGCGGGGTGTGACAATGTAACTGCTTCAAGTTGTTGTGTCCAAGTGCTTTGGATTCAAAATCAATTGCTTGATTATGGGTATAACTTTATGCATACAAAGATCTATATTGATAATGAGAGTACTATATGCATAGTTAAGAACTCTGTTTTTCATTAAAAAACAAAGCACATTGAGATTAGACATCACTTTATTAGAGATACCAATGAAAAGAAGCTAATTCAGATGATTAAGATTTATACTGACAAGAATGTTACAGATTTGCTTACAAAAGCATTTGATGTAAGTAGATTTCAATATCTGATTGCTAGTATTGGAATGCTCAATCTTTAAAGTTTTTGGTAAGGAAAAACAAAAGTGAGAGAGTTGGTGAGAATAAAAACAGAATGAGAGATGTGTGATAAAAACAGACAGAGTGATTTAGTAAGAAAAAGAAATGAGAGAATTTGTGAGATGAAAAACAGAAAGAGAGTTGAATATATTAAAAACAGACAGAGAGAATTGTGAGCTAACTTAGCTTCTTCATCCTTGAGTAATGCCTTGTTAGTCTCAATTAGAGTGGCTTGACTGTCATATTGTAACAAAAATCAAACTTTTCAATATATCAGGCAACATACTTATCTTGGCTGATGAAGTTCCATCATCTTTCTGCTTTACTTGCACCCTTAAAAAGAAGGTGAAGCTCCCATAGAATCATTTGGAATAATCTCGTGTGCATATTCTGTCAAATCAACAATAAAGGACTTGTTTGGAGATCATAGATGATGTCACTCAAAACATATACTTGCACTAACAGGATATCACCTTTGTCCTTCTTGATGAATAAAGTCTTATCTATAGTGCCTCTTCTAAATCTATTTTCCAATAAGTAGGTAGACAAGGTCTCATACCAGGCTTTATGAGCTTGATGTAGACCATATAAAGTTTTTCTACCTTATAATCTTTATCAGGGAACTGTGGATCTTCAAAACTAGGAGGTTGGCACACATACACCTCCTCTTCATCAGTACCATATAAAAAGGCACTCTTTACATCCATCTGGTACACAATAAACCCCATAAATGATGCATAGGCCTAAAATAAACCTGATTGATTCTATTCTAGCAACAAGAGCAAAAGCTGTTATATTAAATGCCTTTCTTTTTGGGTGTAAACCTTGTGCAAACCAATCTTGCCTTGTTTCTAACTACTATCCCTCTCTTATGTTTCTTGTTTCTATTGACCCATTTTGTTCCAATGGCATGCTTGCCTTTGGATAAATCAACCAATCTCCAAACCTTCTTCAATCTAAACTGTAGCAACTCATCTTGCATTGCCTCTATCCAGCTTGGATCTGTCAAAGCTTGTGTCACCTTCTTAGGTTCTATTTGTAAGAGAAAATAGGCAAATCAGCAGTTTTGATAATCCTTGTGGTTGGTTCTCCTTTTCCTTTTGATGTAACTGACCATAGCATGTTCTTCAAAAATCTTGGTCATCCTCTTTGTTTGAGTAGCTGAGTTTATGTTTCCAATGATCTAGTCTTTAGGATGATCCTTGTGAATTCTGGTTATGGGAATAGGACTGACATTCATGGTAGTTTCCAAGTTGTTGAGGTCAGCCTCTGCACCCACATCTTCATCATCATATGATACCCATAAGATACAGATATTTATAAAGATCAACAGTATTCTCCAAATCTGGCATTAAGAGAATCAGTTAGATGATCATAGCATTAGAAAAAATTTGCCAACAGTACTAACAGATGGGACTAACAGAACTTTCTACTGTTTAGTGTTGTTAGCTAACCTTCCTTTGTTGAACAAGCAATTTATTAATTCAGCTCTAAAATCTTGCACATTTTGGTCATCTTCTTTATTTGAAGCTCCTCCTTTTTTTTTCTTGACCATTTCTTTCACCATCATTTACTGGTTCTTCATTAGTTTTTTATCAGCATCATTAGCAACTGCATCCTCTGAGCTTTGTGGACTATTTTTTTTCATTTAAAAAAAAGTAATGGTTAGAAAATATATTGTTAATGTAGGTACTGCATCAACATTATCCTTGATACCCTGGCTTCTTATTAGTTTGATCCCTGCAGAAAACTGCTCTTAATTCATAATGTTTGTTAGTAATCAATATCAAGAGCTATTCTGGTCCATCCCTGTAACATTAGGTTTGTTTCAAGAAAGTTTATGTACAGGTTCTCTCTACTTCCTAGTTCTAGTGTTAAATACACTAAAAGCCTTGCTATTTATAGAGGATCCAAACAAGAAACCCTCATCAGCCTTATCTTTCCCAAAAGAAATTTGACTAGGAGGATCTAAGGTATTATAATTAGTTATAGGACACCCAAAAGGTTCATAAAACTTTATACTAGGTGGTCTACCATGTAATGCGTTCATAAGGTGTCTTGTTGTGAGGCTTGGTCACTAAAACCCTATTCTGAACATAACAAGTAGTACTAACTGCTTCAGCCTAAAATGTAGTAGGTAATAATAAATCTACTAGCATAGTCCTAGGTACCTCTATTAGTGTCCTATTCTTTCTATTAGCAACTCCATTTTGTTGTGAAGTTCTGGCAACACTAAACTCCCTCTTAATCCCTTTCATCCCACATAACTGATTCATGTCATTATTTTTATCTCAGTCTCATTGTCACTTCTGGATTTTAACCTTATGATTTATTTGGTTTTCTATGCCAGTAATAAAAGTTTTAAGGATCCCACTAGTCTCATCCTTAGTGGCCAAAAAGAAAACTCAACTAAACCTACTATAGTCATCAGTGACAACAAGGCAATATATCTTGTGATTGATACTCCTTACAGATGTTAGCCCAAATAAGTCCATATGTAAAATTTGTAAGGGTTGGCTGATAGAGCTCACAAGCTTGGTCTTACAATGAGGCCTTTGTGTTGCTTTCCCTTCTGACCAAGCACCAGGTATGGTCATTTCAAAAAGCTTTATGGCAATCCTCTATACAAGGTTTCCCCTCACAAAGTTTAATCATAGTTTTAAGTTTATATGTACAAGCTCCTATGCCATAAATTAGACTCTATTCTATTGTAGCCTTTGCAAATAAACAAGTCAAACCTCCTGAAGGAACAACATTCTTAGTTCAAAACCTGTAAATGTTGTTTCTCCTGGGAACTTTACGCCAAGGACTTGACTTTATTAAGTAGCTTAATCCAGGAGATTTGAAATCAAGACATTCAGTATTAGTGACAAGAACACTGTTTTTTTGTCACACATTTTGTGAGGATAGAGAAAAAGGTTAAACTAAGTTCCTTTACAAAGTATACATTTCAAGTCTAATTTCAAAGTCCTAGATTTTACCTTTTCTAGTAATTTGACTCCTTTTAGGACTTTCTCTCAATGCAACAAATCCACCATCACTCTCGTGTTAATCTGTAAGAAAGACTTGTTTCCAGTCATAGCTTAGAGCATCCACTGTCAAATCAAAAATCCCTTGATCCTGTATAGTATATGTGATACCTTGCACTCAAAATGAGAGAATTAGTTTCTCATGGGGACCCAAGCCATTCGATGGTGTCTGCCTTGTAGATCAACATAGTCAAATCTTTTAAGCATGTATGATCTACTGTCTTTGGAGGTATGGTCAATAACATTTCCTATTGGTCTCCAAATCCAATATGCTGAGTACTTAACAACATTTTCCCTATTTCCCTTAGTAGCACTAACTACTACTTTTGGCCTAGCAGTAGTTATATTGTTAACCTTAGCAGTTTTAACTTTTTCATTAAGATTATTGGTTTTAGCTGCTATTTTTTGGTTAAAAGCCCTTCTTACTGGTGAATGTGCTTTAAAATAAGAATATGTTTTGGGTAATGCATCATTCACTTTTGATTTAGAGGCAGTAGTATTAACAGGCCTGGCAGTACTAATTGATGCTGCTGCTCTTGGAGAGCTTTGCTTAACAGCATTAACTAGTACTTGCCCTGACTTTGTTAATACAACTGTTGGAAAAAACTTCCTTTTAGGATGTGGGGATGTCTAATTTATTTTGGTTGTTCACTCCTTCTAAAGCATTGTTCATACTGTCTAATTTCCCTTTGACCAGTAAACCATTTCCTTATTATTCAAACTGGTTTTTTACCATTTTTCTTGTTCATGATACAATCACAGTCTTTGATTAAGTTTCTAATACTTCCTACAAACCAAAAACAAAAAGCTTTTTTATAACGCAAAACCATTCATAGTTCTAAGTTATCATTCCATCTAGTTTTCTTTATTTATCCCTAGGGACTTTTGGACTTTTCCTAGGATAACTCTACTTGCTATGTGTGTTTACTTTTATTAACATTTTTCACTTGTTCTCATCAGATTTGACAAAATGATTTTAGTAAACTTTGGTTTTGTACTGATCAGAATTAGGTCTAACCACTTCATTATACTATCAGTGTCTCAATCTTAAATGATTGGAGCACTAGGCCTAATAGTTTTTGGCTTTTCTTGACTATCCTTATAGTCTTAGATATACTAGTTTGAGTTTCTCTACTTTAATCTTATAGACAGAATATCTACCTAAAAAGGATAAAGTCAGGTCTTGGGGCATGTAGTTCCTGTGTGGGAGGGGGAACTGCATGAAACCCTTCACCTGTTTTGAATCTATCATTTACTGGACTATCATCCACATCACTTTCTCTACTGTTAAACACACTATGAACCACTTCACTCTCATTCATTTGACTATCATAACCAAGACCAGCTTTGTCTTTAGCACTTATTTGACTATTTATCAGTTTAGTTAGATTCTTTGATGAATCTTCAAACTTTTCTAGTTTAAGTTTCAAATCATCTTTCTCTTTTTAAGGCTTTGTGGCTTCTTCTAACTGATTTTTAAGGTCTTTGATAGAGATATCTTTCACTTGGACATCATACTTTAAAAATGCAATATCTTCTTTATAAACAACTTCATTCTTTTCATGAACAACTATCCTAGCTTCTAATGATTCTAATCCTATTTGATAACCTATAATTTCTAGATTAGATTTTTTAAGAGCATCACGCTGTTGATCATACTGTTTTTGAAGAGTTTCATATGATTTTAAGCAATCTTTAGAGCAAGTATGTACCTCAGAGTCTGAACTTGATGAACCTTGGGATGTATAGGCCATTAGAGCAAAGTTTGTGATGCCTTCTTCAGCCTGAAAGCTCCAATCATAACCACCTATCCCATCTTGAACAACCAAGGCATTTGCAGGAGTCTCTACTGGTACAATCCTTCTTGGAGCATCTCCATTTCTATTCCCCTGATTCCTTGGTGCCCTGCATTCTCTAGCAAAGTGACCTCTCCTATGGCAGTTGTAACATTCAACCTTTGTCTTATCAAAGCCAACAGTTTCTTTGCCATTGAAATTCAGATTCCTTCCTGTCTTCTTTAAGAATCTCTTCACCCTCATGGTAAGCATGGCCACCTGCCATTTGAGATCCATCTCTTCAAGATCATCAGTATCAATCTGCTCTAGATCTTCATTGTCCAACTATGGACTATTAGATTGATTGACAAAGAAGGAAAACATGACATCATCAGCATAGGTTGAGGAAGAAGCTTGTCCCTTTGACCTAGCAGCAGGAACATCATGAGCAGTATTAACTGCTTCATTAGTACTGCTAGTATCATCTAAAGATACAAAAGCCACATTCTGAGAGTTTGAGCTTGAGCTTGATTGGCTTTTAATCTCAGCTTCATACACCTTCAAGTTGTTGTACAAATCATCCATGCTCAACTCATCTAGATCAGCTTTGTTACGCATGATCAAGGCAATATTGTTCCAAGCTGATGGTAGACTTCTTAGCAACTTAAGATTTGCATCTTCCTGGGAGATAACTTCACCATGAATTTCCAATTGGCTGATGAGTTTCTGAAACCTATCATAGGTTTTATCCAGTCTTTCAGATCTTGATGCAGTAAAATTCTCATATTACTGCTTCAGAATGGTTTTCTGCATTTTCTTTGATTCTTTGTTGCCACCAAACCTGGCCTTGATTGCTTCCCATAAGGTCTTTGCATCCTTGATTCCATGAAACTTAAATAAGTGCTCATCAGGAATGGCCAACAACAGAGTGCCTTTTGCTTTCAATTCATTATTTCTTGCTAGCTTTTGTTCAGCATTTTTAGGAGGAATGAGACCTTCAGTACTAGCTGATGCAATAGCAGGTGCATCATCATTCATAATAGATCATAGTCTCTGTTTTGAGTATAGGAAGTTTTAGTGCAAACACTGTTTGGGTAGTTTTTGACTGTGATTCCATCTTCTCTTTGATTATGAGATCTTAAGTAGATATAGTGTTCTTCTTATTCAAATTTTCTCAACAAGCTCTGATACCACTAGTTGATCCCTTCTTGACAGATCTTACTTAGCTTGTTAAAGCTTAGTTATATTGGATAGATCCAAGACAACTATAGTAGAAACTAAGATTGAGAATATCACAAACTATGCGGAATCTAGTTTGCAATACTAAGAAGAACAATGAAACAGTAAAACAAGATCTTGCTAAACTTTCAATATATTGTTGAAGACAATCAAAGTTACAGAATAACCTTGAAACTATGAATACTAACTATGAGAAAATGATTTCTAGATCTATAT